>PVKA01050523.1:0-12677 GCA_004027165.1 Ctenomys sociabilis | reverse complement strand
CAGATATCTCTTATCAGTGAATTAAGAGTGTAGTTGCTTACTTATCTTATTTTTTTATACCTGAATTATATCAAAAATTCAATAATTATTTACCTAGTGGATGACCATAGTACTAAAAGCCGACATAATATCCTGTCCAACCACCATTAGTGCAGATCTTGCCTCTCATAGAATTATGTAGAAGCACAGCGTTATCTATTCCAACTGTACTGTCTATACACACACATCATGATTTTTTCTTTCTACAACCCTTCCTTTGTCTACACCTGTCAAAAGTGGGCACTCCATTGACATTCAACTAACTTAGGTGCTTGAACTTGACACCACAATCCAACACAGTCCAGCATTCTACAACCATAGTGAGTTATTCAAAGAAATTGTCGACCATATCCATTTACAGCTCAGCTTAATATTATGGGCTCACGATGTATACTTCATTTTTATACTTTTCTGCTGGATGGTTAAAATAATATCTGTAAATATAATATCATGTATGCACCTTGTACAATACCAAAACATTATGAAAACAGTTTGCAATGTATTAATTCATCGACTCTGTATGGTTAAGGTGTCTTGAAACTATCTGATTGACATTTGTATTTAAATAAAATAAAAATAAATGAAAAAAAATAAATAAATTTCACTGTTTTTAATAAAAAAATAAATAAATAAAGTCTTTGGTTTTAGGACAAGAAAAAAAAAATCAGAAAACAGTAGTAGCTGATAAGTCCTTGGTTAGAGTAGGGGAAAAATGGAAGATGTTTATCACAAGGAAAAGACATTCATTTACATAGGATGAGTAAGCTCTCTGGATCTAATATATAGTATGATGACTACAGTTAATAATATTGCATTCCATACTTGAAATCTGCTAAAAGAATGAACTTCAAATAGACTTTGTAAGATAATAAAAATCCTAACCAGCTTCAAGGTACAAATAATTTTGCAATATAAACAAGTATTATATCATATTGTATACATTATTTTTGTACAAATTTTAGTGTACTTCAATAAAGATGGAACCATTAAAAAAAAAAAAAAAAAGAAAAACAGAGGCTGGGGACCTCCGGCAAGCTTTCTTTCTGCTCTGTCAGTACTGTCCCCTCACGGTCCATGCTCCTGTTTCTAGGGGGCGCTGTAAGCATATGAGGAACGGAAATGCTGGGAAAAGCAGCAATGCCTCCAAATTATTGCGGCCCGGCATCCGCTCCTATTCTTTCAGATTAGTAAAACTGTGTACTTACAAAGTGATTTTGAATGTTGGAACTATCCTCTAAACCAAGGATAGCAGGAGGAACAAACTACTCAGCTGCTCAGAGTGCTGTGCTGTGACTGCCCTGCTAGAAAATGACTTCTTAAATCAAGAAATGAAACAACGATCTCCAAAGTTGTTTCTCCTCCCGAGAAAAGCGCTCTTTATTATTCTTATTAGTATCTCTGGACTTCTTTATAGCATTCAAAACATTCCATTTCAGCATCAGTGACTTCTCCAACATATTAGCCAATAAAACTCAATCCATACTTGGGCTGACGCACCGTACACTTCAGAGAAGCTCCACAGTTTTGTAAACACTTAGAATATAATGTGAAATCAGCATTAACATGTAATTATGTTCTCATAATGACAAGTATATGTGCGGTTTTCATTCAATGCTTTTGTGCACTTTGGTCTTGGTCCCAAAACTTAGCTTCTTAGCTAAAAAGCTCTTTGGCTGCTCAGCTTCAGTCTTGGGGACTCTGCTCACTATTAATCTAAACCTACTTTCTGGGTGACCTCATCTATTATCTTGGCTTTAAAACCGTCAGTATGTTAGAGAATTTACAATGTCTATCTCTAGGCCTGACCCTTTCCTAGAACTGCACACCAATATACACATAACTGCCTACCTTGCCACCCCCATTTGGGGTCATATTGTGGAGTTAGTCTATCTAAAATTATGATGATTTTTTTCTTCTCTCAGATCTTGGCCCCTCTTCTCCTCTTTTCTCTCTTGCTCTCTCAGTCTGTCTGTCTCTGTCTCTGTCTCTCCCTCTCTGTCTCTGTCTCTCCCTCTCTATGTGTCCCTGTCTCTTAGTGTCTCCATCTTCCACTGTCCCTCCCTCCACCTTTTCTCTATTTCTCTCTTTCTCTGTGTCTGTCTCTATCCCTTCCTCCCTCCTTACCTCCCCATTCCTTTCTCTTCTCCCTCCTTCCTCTCACTGTCACCCCATCTCTCTTTCTCTCCTTCCTAGCCACCACAAGGTGAATAGATTTCTTCCACCATGGGCCAGAAGGGCATGAACTGCAACCTCTGCAACTACTAACCCAAATGAACCATTTCCTCCTTTAAGTTGATTTTTCCAGATATGTAGCTACAGTTGATGAACACTAACTCAGCATGACATAAATGAGGGAATCGGATAACCAGCATCTTCTCAAGAATCACTACAACCCCACCTTATCAGTTCTGACGTTTCTGTAGTTGTGTAAAGGAGTACAATCCATTTTTAAGCATCTGGAGAATGATAAGCATATGGCTGAATCAAATGGAGATGTCAAAAAGAAAATAAACACTAAAAAGAAGTATAGGGGGCCAGGGAGATGGCTTGGTGAATAAGTGCTTGCCTGGCAAGTGCAAGGGCCTGAGTTCAATCCCTGGTTCCACAGGAAAAAAAAAATGATGCATTGTGAAACCTTGATTAGAATAATGAATCTGTTAACTTTCCAAATTGAAGCAAACATTCTTCCCATTTGTTCACCAAGATCTTTCAACAACAAAACTGCACAATGGCCTCATGTACCTTTCGGTTTTCTACTGTTTTACAAGGTCTCCTCTATTTCCTGGGCTTTTCTGCATCTCAGGGTTCTACCTTCAGCCATGTTTTTTGTTACTCCTACCCTGTGTCCCTTAATGATCTCATGCCCTATCTCAGTTTCTAATGGCTCTCTTGTGAATGACTTTCCAAATCTCTATAACTGGCTCCTCCACCCTCCTCCCTTCTTCCAGTTTAATGTCTGCTCCTCCTATACATAACTTCCTTGATTCTCCACTCTCTCAACTTCTTAAATATACCATGTTCAAAACTGCATTTACTTTCCTTCTTCTTCCAGATATCAATGTTCTAGACATTTCAATACTTCAGAGAGCACTACAGTCTGCTAACTATCCAGACTCAACACAATTGTCCTTGTATTGAATTATGTTCAACACCCTGAAATCGTGCACCATACTATGCTAGATACTACACATTGCTATCTAGATACTGTACTTTCTCCCACATGCCCCACAATGTTGCCATGGATCACTGGAGTTAATCTGCTCTCTGATGTTTTACATCCGTTGCACCACTACTCTAGTGTATAGGGGCCACTGCACGGGTTACTTGAACACAAGCACTGAGTTACTAAGACAGTCAATCACTGAGATGGCTACTGACAAATAGTGAGTTACTACACAGGACAAAAATGAGTGCATGTATCCCATGAAGTACAATCCTGTTCTAGGTAGGACCGTACATAATTCAAATCTCAGTGTTATTCTTGGAAATCTCCATAGATCGTAGCTAACTGCAACCATCGCAAGCAAGAGTGCATGAAGCAGAGGCTCCTGTACTCGTCAGGTATTAAGCTAACCAGTTACCAGGTACTGTTTGCTTCAGGTTTGCAAATTACATGACTTCTCCGCACCCTCCAAGACTGGTAATCTTGGTTCAAGAGCTGATACTTCATAAAGGTCCTCACATATCTCTGGCTTCTCTTCCTGTAATTCTTTCTGTAGTGACTGATAAATTCCATGGTGACTGTTGACTGTATTACTTTCATGCTCAGAGAAGTAATTGTCTATCCTGAGTGCCCTCTCCCTTCCTCTTATTCACCTTCTCTACCACCATCTTCCCCTAATATCTGACCTTTATGTCCAGCATGTGTCAACATTCCTGTCTAAGCATCTGGTCAACCACTATTTACACAACTGAACATTTTCTCTCCCCACTCCCACTTAAGGAAAAGCTGCCCATCATTAAAGGCTCCATTGTCTTCCTGGCATTCTCCCTTCTCTTAAACTCCTCATCATTTTGTGATGCTGTCTTCCACAAACATCAATTTTGACCTTGCCTCAGTGACTTGTATCCTAAACCCTTGGGCAAAAAGCCTAATCTCTGTGCATCCACTGGCATTAGCCATTAGCCATGTGCTGGTACTGTTTGCTGAATGAAGATGTAGTCATGATCTCAATAGAATAAAACACAGATTCACAGAGGGCAATTTTACAGAAGGTAAATTAATGAGGTCAAGGTTACGGGTTCAATTGCCACACAGTTCACTGAGCTTTGCACAGAGAGGAAAAAGCTCAGGGACACAGACTACTCTCAAAAGCTCAGCCAGCTGTCTTACAAACATATGCACAGAGAAACAAAAGACAGCTCCAAAGTGTAAGTAGGTTTGGGAAACACAAGTCTACTAAATGACACCTTGTCCTGTTCCTTTGGAACTGCAAGGTGGCATGTGCTTGGGAGGCGATACACATTCAGTTTCTATAAGAGAGGGAAGGAAGGGGTGCATGGGGGAGCACACCCAGTGATCTATATGTCATAATTCATCTCTCAAGGATTCTCAATTTGCTACGTTTCTAAATGGGCTCTGAGGCCCACACTGTACTGCCAAATATGCAGAGGTCAAAAGCAGGAAAACAGGCCTGGGTTCTAGTTCTAACTCCTTCATGATTGGTGGAACCTTAGCCAAATTCACTTTGTTGTGACAGAAAAAGAGGCTAAAATGATGATGCTAAGACTCCAGGACAGCATGTTAGGAAACAGTTGTGAAAGCTAAATGGGACAGCCCATTGGGGTCAACTTTAATCCAAACTGAGTTTCTGGGTCCAATTAAAGATGGCACATTATAGCATGGTGTGGGGTGCTTGCCTGTATCCCCAGCACTTAGGGAGGCTGAAGCAGAAGGACCATAAGCAGAAGTCCCACGTGGGCCATGGAGGCAGTGCTTCAAAAAATGAAAAGGGCTAGGGATGTAGTTCAGTGACTGAATACCTTTAAGTTTAATCTCCAGGACCTCAAACAAGAAAAAGTATATGTTATTAAGATACTGAGTATATAACCATTGCTTGATCTGAATCAATCAAAAATATTATTTTTTCCATATAAGCTAATTGTGTGGTACCCACAATCTTTTCTAGCATTTATTGGATTGTATCTGTGCCAATTTTCATTAAAATTTATGTACACATATGTTCAATAAAATGGCATGCACCTCTCAAAAACCATTTTAATACTGACAACTTGAAAGCGCTACACAAACTGGTCATTTTTGGTCTTGGAAATCAAAGAAGCACTGTTCACAAACAGAACACTTATTAATTAACAAAGCATGTTCTTGGGATTTCATGTCTGTGTTAGGACACTCTATAGCAAAAAGTGAATGAACATGATATTTCCATTCATAAAGAGAATATCTCTTTCAAGAAAACACAAGTAAACTGTGTTTTCAGGGCCAAATATAACAGTTCTAAAGACCCACTAGAGAGACTGAGAAGGCCAGGTGTGGCAGTGTTCGCCTGTAATCTCAGCAGTCAGGGGCATAAAATGCAAGTCCTGAGTTCCAGACTAGCCTCGACTACATGGAGAGTTCAAGGCCAGCCTGGACGACACAGGAACCATGTCTGGGGAACAGCGGTGGTGTGGGGGACTGAAGAGATTAACCAGAGGTACATGCCATCTTTTTTGACAGTTGAAAGGGGTTATGCCAGCCAGTCATCAAAAACTCAGTGCTTTTCCCTAGTAGTGCTGATTTTGTACAGAGGATCAATAAGAAGCTATTTAAAAAATCACTTTTACTGATCAAAAATATTATTGGTGAAATGGGATCACTAAGAATCTATGGACTATGTTGTTTCAGGAACTGCCCGTCAGTAAAACTGCCTTTAGTATCTTCACAGTGATTGCATAACAAAACAGTGATTGGGCTATTTTCAGGGATCAGAAATTCTTCATATAAAATATACCATCTCAATTATTAAATCCATTCATTAAAGAAACCTATGTTAAAGACTATCATGTCACCAGATGTAAGTTTCTACCATTGCCTACAACCAGATAAAGCTTATTTTCCCCATGTTTAATCAATTCATACATTCATTCTGATGCTGACAGCATAGTGAAAATTTGAAGGCTATCTAAAGAGCCCATTGGGAAACACCTTCACCTAGTGCTCTCAACTTTGGGGTGTCCATAAATCAATCATAAATGAAGCTATTTATTGAAAGTCTACTATGGAGACCACTGTCTAGGAACTTAAGAAGAAAATCCATTTCTTCATGAAGGAGAGTTGGATAGGAACAGAAGTCAGTCAGTCCTTTCAGGTAGTAATTAGTACTAGGAAGAAAATGACAGATGGTGGGGGGAGTTGCAGCAAGACGCTATAGAAAGGTGACATCTTTAGGAAGACAGAAATGACAAAGTAACCAGCCATGGGAAAACAGCAGCAAAGAAGGACGAAGGCAAAGGCCCTGTGAAAGGAATGAATGTGGCATTTTCAGAGGCAAAACCCAAGGCAACAGGGTCCAAATGCAGTTAGGAAGAAGATTTGACACAAGTGGTGGATGGGAGGTCTGAGAAGGTGGCAGGGATGGCCCACGTGGATGTTTAAGCCTATGATGATGGGGAAGTATGTTAGTTCAAGCACTAGCAGGAGAGATGAACACGGTGTGTTAGAAAGGGAGGGTAACAGGATCTAGTTGGCATTTACAAAACTTACTCTATAGGAAGGTTAGTTTGGAGACTTCGAAGTTTGCACAAAGGACTTGGAGAGTCTCTTCTGCACTGGGTAACTGTAGGACAGTATATATGGGATGATAGATTCTTATTTTTATAAATAATATGATGAAAGAATATTAAATAGTAGCTACCCACAGGAAAATGTGAGAGCCATTTGTCTTAGCTAATTGAACCATGCTATGCCACAGCTTCCTCATCTGCAAAGAAGTAATGACACAGGATTTATGGAACTGAAGCACATTAAAGTACTCGATATATTCAAGTATACTCAGCATATTGTCCAACATGTATTTAGTGTTATTTAAATAAAACAAAACTAAACAAAATCCAGAGAAACAAATTCTCCTGACTCCCCTGGTATCTTTAGTGTGTGTGGGATGGGGATAGCTACACTTCGTCATTAGAATAAATAACCACTGAGATTCAAAAGGACACTAAATCTAAGAAAGAAGGCTTTGGCCAATACTCAATATTTTTAAAAAGCACATTCATAAACATAGATCAGCCCTTAACAACTAGTGCTAAAGTTCTTGTTTATGGCCACACATAAAATATGCTTTAAAAAAGCCATCTTTGGCGACTATTCCCTTTGGCTTTGAAAATTTACATTTTGAGTCATACTATTTAACCTGAAGTATCTCAGTCTAATTTTTCTATTATTTAGGGAGGATGTTTGGGGGCCATTATAAATTTTATTTTACGGTGCTATCTGAGGTGATAAATGAGTCATTAATCGGTTTGTGGGTAATTAGTCACCAACCAAGGTGCAGCCTCATCAAGCACAATTCATAAGGTGCTACAGATAAAAATTAAAGAATGAACACACAGGGTGTGAGTCAAGGTGCAGCTGAGGTTACCTGACACAGAAAGTTCAAGAATCTAAATACCTTAAAACATAAAGTTTGAACCACAGTGATGACTAGCTAGTCTCCTGCAGGGTACTGTTTTGATTCTGGGGAGTGGTGGGTAAAGGGAAGATGGAGCTGGGTCAGGTAAAAATAAGTAGACAATGACAATGGCAAAGCCATACTGGCCTCCAGGACTCAGTGACCCCAGTCTAGAGGAAACAGCCCAAATCACAGTGGGCTCTAACCCCACAGGCAATGTCGGAAATTAGACAGGCATGTGGTAGGCAATGGCAAAGTGGCATAGAACATGAAGCGACAATTCCAAAGTGCTCCTGCATTGAAGAACACAGAGAAAAGGGTTATCGTTTTTAGTACATAGAGTAGAGACAATGAGAGAAGAGAGGTTTATTGAACTGAGAAGCAATTAAGGACCACTGGACACAGCAAGCATGAAAAACATGCTGAATAAGAGAAAAGTTGGAGTGTGACATGAAAGACGGGCTGTCTTCACAGGGCAGGGACTCCAGATTTTATTTGTAGAGAAGTAAATAAGTAGACCCAGGGAAAAGATGACTTCTACAACAAAGATGGAAATCCACAGAAACCAACATTTTTGATAAATTATGGAACCAAACTTGTGGATCAAATCTAAACAAGAAGAAGAGGAAGAAGAGGAAGAAGAGGAAGAGGAGGAAAAAGAGGAAGAGGAGGAAGAAGTCAAAGGTTGGGGAACATCAATGATCATGTATTCAGCAGCTTTCAGTGAATGCAGCTCTGATGACAAGACCCAAGGCTGCTCCCTGGGAGGTCATAACTGCCGATACTGCTGAGCACGCTGGTGGTTTTATGCACATGTGTGAGACCTATAGATAAGATACATTCAAGTGGAATGAAAGCACTCCACATTCTTGCTACTAATGACTTTCCATGACTTTCAAGGAGGGTATCTCAGTAGGCTTATACAGCCAGGCATATGGGGAATCTGTGAAAAGATCTGATATCAAATCATCCCCAGAAACACTTAATTGAGCACGCACATGTCAATCAGTGGTGGCTCACGTAATGACCAAATATGTCCACTAAAATCCCCTGCTGCCACATGTGGTCTGCCTCTATAATCGCTGGCATGGATGACTGGCATTTTTGTACACATTTGGAGTTTTCAGGATCTCTTGCAAGAATCACACACTTATAAGTGTGAGTTCGTACTTGACAAAGTATCCTTTAAGGTCATTCTTATTGAATCATTGATGAGTGTTTTAAATTACTTTTGAAAATACTAGGCTGGCGAGATAGTTCGTGGACTAAGCACCTGCTTAGGCAAGTGCAGGGAGCAGGGGTCAATCCCCAGCACCACATGCTGAGACTGCGTGTGGTGCACACCTGTAATCACAGTGCTGGGGAGGCTGAAAAGAAGAGGATCACTACGAGTCTGAGCTGCACAGTGAGGCCCTGTACCAAATACATAAAAAAGAAAACATTTATGTTTGCCTACATACATGTGGGGTATATATATTTTGTATAACACATACACATATATAAAATTTATATAAATTTATATGTGCATCACATATATTTGAAAGTTAGTATACAAAAACATATTTATATATAAACTATATATATAACCTGTATACAAACATATGCACATATTTATATTATTTCATAATTATATATTATATACTGATTATATATTAATATAAAAATTATATAAATTTAACTTTTCCCCCTGAACATTAATTACCCTGTTAAGATGTAGATGTAGATGATGGCATGGAAGGCATGGGACACTGAGAAGTGACAGGTTGTAAACTGAGTCATAGATTGTGAACCTGGGTTACTGAACACTTGATTTCAGCAAGATTTTTTGGTTTATCACATTTTAAGAAAAGCTCATGCGCAGCATGCTTCATTGTGGCCTTTCGAGCAACACAATGTTGCTTCGCTCCATAAGTTGAATTTGTGATTTGAAGCTTCCAGCAGCTTTTCCAGGCTGGTCTGTCTTGTGTCCTGGCAGTAACTATGTGCTCAAGTCACCAGCTCACGCCGCTGTCACTGGCATAGAGCGTGAAAGTGCACAGCTTCTCTGTCACCCTGCATCTGCTCCTTACCTAGCTCATGCTGGTTCTGGGAGAGACTAAAGGACACTCTTCATGCTTTCAGAGATCTCCATGTGAGGCCTTAGCCAAGCTCACATGGAAGTCTGAGGTGCATGTAAGGGCCCCAGTGGAGGGGCTTGCTGACATCGCAGTGCATCCTAAGTATTTCCAGTGCTAAAGACCAACTCGGAGAAAAATACAAAAAAAAAAAAAAAAAAGCATCTTAATGTGACACCAAGTCCTGAAGAATGTCTACACTCACGGACTCATTCCTTAACGCTGCAGTTTCTGAATAGCCAATGAGATACCATTAAAGTAAAAAAAAAATCCTTAAAAAGTTCTTATTATTTTATTATAAGGCAATAGACTTGTTTTCCTAAGGCTAATCCAGTATTGTGAAGAAAAAAACAAAAAACATAACTCTCCTAAGGCCAGCTTACTGTAATTCTTCAGTAAAGGCATGAGGAATACTAAAGCAAAACAAAACAAAACCTGTCTGTCTGTCTGTCTGTCTGTCTCTGTCTCTCTCTCTCTATATATATATATATTTTTTTCCTTTTTTCTTTTTGATGGGCACCTGCCATATAACCACATGCAGGAAAGGTCACTGCTGTCCTCGTACCGCCTCAAGGAGCACTGACTCTCATCCAAAGCAATGGTGCTGTCAGCGCTGCCTTCCATTTTCCACAGGACAGACAGGTCCACTGGGAAACACCCAAGATACACACCGCTACACCTCCGACATGCAGATGTCATTTGCAGCAGTTCTGCCATCTGCCGCTCTTCAGGTATTTTTCGAGAAGCCCCCCCCCCCCTGCAAGAGGGTGCCAGAGGCTACAGGCAGAGGCAGCCGGGGAGCACAGCCCTAAGCTCTGCACACAAACTCCCAGCCACCTCGGCAGCCTTGCCAGGTCCCCCTCAGAATTGATGAATGAACACTAGCACTCCAGCATCGATTTCTCAGGCACACCTTTAACTTTCTGACAGAACTTTCTCCAAAAATCCTGCCCCTCAAGCACAAATTGGAGAGAAATGCCATGTGAAATACACAGCTGTTTTTCTACTGTTTTCCCTGCAAAGTGAGAGTTTTCTTGTGGTCCCATTTAACACCATTTGGCCTTCTAATGTTAATGATAA
Source organism: Ctenomys sociabilis (assembly GCA_004027165.1). NCBI lineage: Eukaryota > Metazoa > Chordata > Mammalia > Rodentia > Ctenomyidae > Ctenomys > Ctenomys sociabilis. The sequence goes on along the minus strand of PVKA01050523.1, from coordinate 1,831 downwards.
AAGCAGCACCCTGTAGGACAGTGTTTCCAACGCAATAAATGACTGCCTTACTACTAGGCTGTAAGAATGATGGCCAAGACCGTGGAGGGGAACTCCCTGAAGCTCTAGGATGAAGTCAGATGTTGGTTCAGAAGGTTCTTCCACTATCACATGCTCCACAAGGACACTCAAATTCTGTACGCATTAACTTGTAGAATAATTTGTATCGTTTTCCTCACTGTTCCAAATGTGTACCAACTCTGCTTAAAAAGGCTTTGCTCAAAGCAAGAAAAGCAAAAATAAACGTTTTAAGTTCAGTTAATACAATGCAACTTTTATATCTGATACAGGAGATAAAAATTTTGGAAAATAAAATAGTCTCAAGAGTGCCGAGTCAGAATTTAAGCATATACTCCTATTTTTTCACCTATGTATATATGTGTACATGTGAAAATATCCCTGTAATTTATTGAAGTAAATAATGTAGTCTTTTTCTTGCTTTTGATTAGATACTGTAGTCCCTTCAAGTAAAAAGTATTTGTATTTTTATCGCTGGCACTTTTAATACTCAGTTTAGCTATTTCCAAGGTTATAAAAATTCACACTTAAAAAAGACAATTGTTCACCAAAATAACTCTTACCTTTTCCTTAATATTCCACAAAACAATTTTAGATCTTTGCTCAAAAGTTTTTAAAATTAAAGGTAGGCTTTTGTCTTTAGAACTGATCTGAGAAAAGATGAAAAAGATTTTTAAACAAGACAAATGGCCCTGATATCAAAGCCAACATGACATTGTTTCACGCTCAGGAATAAGTACTTCCACTGGGGTTTGGGCAAAAAAGAAAAGGATTTCACTGGTCCTATAAATAGTGATGAAAGACAGTGAAGTCAAGGAAGTATATTTCTTTGATTTTTAACTGCAATAAGCAAGAAAGACACTTAGATCTATTTGGCTTCAAAAATATCTTCCAGCCATGCAGGGCTATCTGCTAAGGAAAGTTATCTGCTTCCACCCCTGCAACACAGTAACCAGCGTACGAGGAGCCCAGACTTGTATGGAAATAGACCTCAAATGGAAATAACACACCTCCACGAGTGTTTTATGGAGTCTACCATGTTTAAGCTCAATACCATAAAATTGAGATGGCTAGATTTAAAGGATTCTCTGACTTCCATTAAATGGTACCATTAGCTCAAAGTTTTGAAATCTATAGCAATGTCCTCTTGGTGTCTGAAATAATGTATGTGGTCTATCCATTTAGTGAAGGAAGCATAACAGACTATTTGCAAACATAAAGAACATGCAAATGTATATATACTTGCAGGTATAAAGCCCAGCTTTAAAGAAAACAGTCAATAGTTTGTTCTTTCATTAAATGACTTTCAGGAATCAATGGCATCTTGACCATTTTTTTTTTTTTTAACTTACTTTAGTAAAATTTACCCATATGGGTAATTTTCAAAGAGCCACAAAGAAGAGGGAATCAACTTAGCAGCATATGATGCAGACACATGCAAGCAGCTTGGAAGAGCCAAAGCAAGGGCCTGAGAAGGAAGAGACTGCTGAGATGGGGTTGGGTGGGGCAGGGCAGAGAGGCTGGAGTGAGAGGTGGCAACAGAAGGACAACCAGCTAGGGCCTGCAAGCAAAGAGATGCCCAAGGTCAGAACCTTTCAGGACCTCTGAAGGGTTCCAGGGTAGAAAGCCATGAGAGGCTGGGCCACAGTGGGAGGCTCCAAGGCAGGCTGGGATGGGAGAGGATAGGGGGAGTGGGAGAAGGGAGGAAGGGAGGCAGGGAGGGAAGGAGGCAGGGAGGGAAGGAGGCAGGGAGGGAAGGAGGCAGGGAGGGAAG
>PVKA01050522.1:0-12686 GCA_004027165.1 Ctenomys sociabilis | reverse complement strand
AAAAAAAAATGGAAAAAAAAAAGATAAAAAAAAAAAAAAACAAGAGGCTTCAAATCAACTCCTGAAGTGTAGGCACCAAAAACCACCTTGCTTGCTCTGTAGTGACTCATAGGTTAGATATGATCGTGCCTTTCATTGACAAAACAAGAAAACCTGGGGGGTTGTTCAGTTCTCTAAGTATCACATGTGAAAGGATCATGTCTAAACTTACAAATTGAAAGCACCAGCAAGCTGAAAGATTGTAAGGTAAATAAATAATTTACATTAACATAATTCATCTGCATAACAGTGTTTTAGAAACAGATTGGTTTTATCTCCACCGATAGCAATATGGTGTTTATGGTGTAATCTAGTCTTCTATGGCTGAAAATTACAAATATTGTTTTGTTTACATACCGAACATAAAGCTTCCTTTGTACAAAGTTGCTTATTTTTGCTTTAGAAACAAGCAAACCTCTTTTCACACTGTTCATGAATTAGCTTTATGTTTTAGAACACAACAAAATCTAATTGTGAAAGAAAGATTCAGCTTCTAGCAAGTCATGCGATCATATTGGGTCATTTCCAAGAACTATTAGTCAGTCCTTTTCTAAGTGTCTGTATATGTTTTAATTATCACCTACATTTATAGAATTCAGAAAAAAGTTGTGTTATACAGCTTATATCAATTATAACCTGCATAGTTATGTTTTTTCTTGGTATTTTGTTTTTAGTTTAAAAATGTAATTAAACATATTTTGTGATTGATTTTTGGTTTGTGTTTGAAATTTTTCCCCTTTTCCCCAATTACATTCGTGAAGATATGCTTAGATACTGAATTTGTTTAGAAACTGAATGATTTTATTAAAGGCACGATTAATCATATTGATTGTACTTTGAAGACAGACTTTAAAAAAATTAAAGCCAAGAAAAGAAAATCCCCACAAGGTCTCAGTCCATTAAGTCCTATGCATGGGATATAATGTTGTCTGCTATGGCAGACTTTTAGATAAATTTTTATACGAGCAAAAAACACAGGTTATAAAACTTCATGTTTATGGATCACATTTCATTTCACTATGAGAATCTCATCTCTCCTCTCAGATCTGAGACCCCAGCTCACTTGACCTCAGATCAAAAACACATAATCTCAGGTTAATAATCAAAGATAAGTTTTTTACTTTACAAAGTGTGTTTGTATATCTTAAATTTTTAAAAAGTGACTTAAAAAGGCCTCTCAACAATAGAACAAGAGAAATCTGTATCAGTTGAATTTTGCCTCTAAGCATATGGAATCAAGAAGCATTTTCAACTGTTAAGTTCTTTAATGATCTCAGAAGAAAATAATCGTTCTTTTCCTTGGTTCCCTGAGAAATCTATTATTTCTTGTCTATGTTCATCTTAAATCACTACCTCTTGGCAATTCCAGTCTTTCATAGAAGAATGAGTAGGTTATAAATGTAGCACATTACAATGCTCTTTCACTCTGTTTTAACATATTCATATGAAGCTCCTCATACTCAGGTTGTCCTTTCCTACATACCATTTTATATAAACCCTAAAGATTCTGTGGTACTCAACTTAATGTCTGTTTTTCTAGAAAACTCTAAAAGACTGTCTGTCCTTCTCCTATACTCTTTACTCCACCAACTAGACTAGGCAACTTCTGATTTCTGCCCTTATACTTTCTCATATCACAAGCCTTATGTACATTTCTTCTCCTTCAGCAAGATCTCCTCAAATAGACTGCTCCATTTAAATGCGGAGTCCCCACTCTTGGTTTAAGTATATAATGCAGTTCTAACAATGGGACTGATAACTCATTTGGAAGATGCACAAAATAAATTGATTTTTTTAATGCTTTTAATAGATCTCATTCATTCATTAAACTATTGAAGGTATTTACTGAAAACCTGCTCTGTTTTTGGCACTTTGGGCATAGAAGACAGAGTTGTACATGAGCCAGAAACTCTTTTTCTTTCTTAGAGCTTATATAATAAGACATCCAATAAAGCAAACAAGTAAACAAACACAGTAAATCTATGATACAATGTCAAACAGAATTAAGTGCTCTGAAGTAAAATCAGTCAGAGCTAAGGATAAAGAAAGAATGTACGGATGGGGTTGAGTGGGGGGACACAGGGAGATTTTTTGGACCTGATGTGGTATTGAGATAGAGACAGATGAGTTTTCATATCTAAGCAATTCCATGTGTCCAGAGAACAGGGCAAAGCCAATGTCACTAGAGCAAACAGAGTAGGCACAGAGAGAAAGGAGACAGGTGTTAAAGTAGACAGGGCCTGAACACCCAGAGCCTGGCTGGCTGCTGGGAATTTCATGGAATGAACCTAAAGCAATTGCAAAGAGGGTGTGTTTGAAGCTTTGTAATGTGGTCTAAAAGGAGGGAGTTCTCTGGCTGATGTGAAGAAATAAAATGTATGGCAACATAAGAAAAACATAGTGCACCTTTAACTACAGTGATAGCAGTTGGAGTAACAAGTAGTCAGTTTTCAGGCTGACTTTGAAGGCTGAGCCAACAGAATTGGCTATTCACGCTTGTCATATTTTAAGCTTGTTACAAAATAAATTAGTGTGAGGCTAATCCTATGACTAATTACAACACTAATACACATAAATATTCATGAACACATCAAATACAGATATAGCTAATGACACAACACACATGAAGTCTTCAGTTTAATCAGATATAGGGCTGTAGGCACCAGTTACAGATATTATGGTGTGTGCGACTTCAAATTCATCTCATAACTGAGTTTCACCATTGCCACCACAAAGAGCTCTGCTCAGATGTCCACTTGGACAACTGGTTGGATACATGCTCAGAGGGGCTTGGCTGCCTTACGCTTCATGCCAGAGATTCACAGGAAAGATGAGAGGTTTAGAGGTTTCAATCTTGACTCTCTCACTTTTTGCAAAATAACATCATTTAACAGCTTGTAGCCTCAGTTTCTTCCTTTGCAAAATGTAGTAACTTTATAAACTTGAATAACCTAACAGATATTCTCCTCTTTTTCATCCCTTGAGCTATAGAGATGCATTCAGAATGCTATCCAGCCTGTCCAGCACCAAAGAAACACTGAAAGGACCACAAATGGAGTTGTCTATGGTATATTCAATACTCACAGCCAAGCTTAGGGTAAGAATCTGCCTCTGCTCTGAAGGACATTAGTGTGGAGAATTCACAACTGCTGTGGCCTCATTGGACTTGTGTCTCTACAGCAGAGCCTTAAGACTTCAGATCTTGTGTTTCTCTTAAAAATGCCTGCCATTCTTGTGAGCACTACTGCTGTCATCTTAGCAGCATCCAGATGCTAGTGATGTCTTGGAAAGCAAGCATCACACAAGATGTTGCTCAAGACAGGCAAATCAGTCTCTTCATATGCCCTTTGGTGACCAAAAGGGCCACTTCATTTTCATTCATTTATAAGTAGTATTTTCAAATAAAGTCTAAAATTGCCCTACAGAGAGAAAAACAAAAAGAGAACCAACAAGAGCAAAGGATTGAGAGTTGAGCAATGTTTCAATACAAACAATGGAAATCATCAGCAGGCACAGAGGGCAAGTTACTTTCATATAGAGAAATTATACCACAATAAGAGACTGATGGCTGCTTACACAGCTGTGGTTATTAGGACAACATAATAGCATTCATTCAAAGCAAATAATGGAGTACTGGCTGGCTCAAGATGACAGGCTTTCAGACCTTACCAACAATAGACAAGGGACGAGTACAAGGCAGGGGCACTGAAAGAACCAGAAAGAAAAGAATAAGATTGAGCCCAGGGTGTTGTAATGAAGTAGGAATGAGGTGAGAAAGGTTTTAACAAGGCTTCTTTTCTGGACTGTGGGGTTATTTCTAGACATCTAGCAGGCTAACACCTAAGTTATAAACCTGCACATAGCTGGACTGATGTTTGTAAGTTCATGCCTTAATCTAATTTATATTTGGAATTTTGGCTGGGTAATGATTGGTGTTTAAAGGGAGATAGAATTTGTAAAACCTTGTCCTTTAGAAGAAGCTGCTTAAATCCCTCGAGCATAGATAACCCAATTTACCCCAGTAATGCTTTAAATATATAATTTTGGTAAAATATGCTACTGGAAATGGTGGTGGAGAAAGGACCAGCGTCAGTTTGACTTTCTCGTGTTGAGATCATCATTTACTAGAGTGCCTCAATCAAACTCATCCTCTCTTCTCACAAAATCTGTATTTCTCTTCTTTTCACAGACAAATTTTATCTGAAAAATAACATTTGGTTTTGATAAATATACTCTCTGAATTCCTAAGAAAGAAGATCATTACATTTACTTACATCTTGTCTTATCCTGAAATGTTGCATTGGAATACTATTTTTTTGAAGGTGTCAAGGGGATTCATTATCAAAAAATGAACAGCGGACCAGTGAGGTAGCTCAGCAGACTATGCACCTGCTTGGGGAAGTGCAAGGACCACAGAGTCGATCCCTGGCGACACACGCTGTGCTGGCCCCGCCCCCAGGTGCACTGAGCTAGAAACCGAGACTGGGCATGGTGGTACATGTCTACAATCCCAGTGCTGGGGAAGCTGAAAACAAGACAATCACTATGAGTTCAAGTTGTGTAGTGAGACCTTGTACCAAATACTTTAAAGAAGAGAAGTGTCCAATAGTGATTATTACAGTTGTTTTATAGAGGTATATCAAAGGGTAAAATCTGTAGCTATTGTTGCAAAGCTACTGACATTATCAGCCAACTACTTTTAATTGAATGGACTCCATAACCTACTGACAATAATCTTGTGATTTTATTTTTTTTCTGAAATTATCCTTCAGGCCTTGTCACACACTTTAAGATGTCTTCTTAAAGCCAGGCATAGTGGTACATGCCTATAATCTTGGCATTCTAGGAGGCATTGCCAGGAGAACTGCAAATCTGAGCACAGCCTGTAAGGCTCAGCAACTTAGCAAGATCCAATCTCAATATAACATCATGCAATGCAACAACTATTGCTGAATTCATATTACTATGTTTGATAAAATTCTATATCGTTTCTAATGTTTTTTTTTAAATTCATTTTGTATTCTTTTAAAAGTTAGAAATAAATGGTCTGGATGTTTGGTTCAATACAAACCCCTGGGTTTAATCCCCAGAATTGCCAGGGAAAAAATGTTATCTTTTTTTCCCTGAAGCTGAGAGTCTAGCAGCCATGGAGGGGTTAACCAAGAATTTGTGAAGCTGAAAGCCTTCACAGTTTCATTTGTTTCTGTTCCACAAAAATAGGCCTTGAGAAGGTTTGACTGACATTTATGATAATTACATTTGGAGATTAAAATAATTTGGGGTTTTGCAAGGTTTAAAATTTATGCACCATATTGGGCCTCACATGATTATACTTTCCTTCATATCATTTTAGTCTGGTGTTGAAATCCATTTGATGTGAATGTAACAGTCATTTTAATGGATATTGTTAATTCCTTGTTTTCAGCATAATAGATAAAGGGGATTTTAATTAAATTCATTGTGTGAGCACTTATCAGGGGTAAAAAAGTTCACAGAATTATTATTTTTTCTGGTATGACATCTAAAGAATAATGTACAGGACAGAGAAGAGAGCAATATCAGTCTGGAATGGAAGTCAGTCTAATTTCGTTTCCCCTGATGTTGACGTGGCAGGCTTTAAATCAACTAAAAGGTAGTGCATCAGAGCTACAGCTTCCAGGAGGCATCAACATAATGAAGTATCATTGCTTTCTGTCTTCCAAACTGATGGAACTCCTTAAGGTCAAATTTAAATTTCCCTAAAAGTCTTAATGAAGAACTAAATCCTAAATCCCAAGAAAGCCAGCTAGAAAGAAATGGTGAGAGCTTTCCTTCCAGCATCTCCACTTGTTTTGCTAGCCCAGAAGACTGAGGCAGAGAGCCCACCAGACTCTCCTGTCCTTGGGATTGCTGTGGAATTTCTAGTAATAATACCTGATTGACTGCAGGGCTCTAAAAGTCACTGGCTGTTTCAAAGCACCTATGACTTCATGGAGGGGGTAGCATCCAAAAGGATGAAACATCCAAAAGAAATCTCCGAGATGGTAGAATTTTTCAGTGCAGGGAGAAAGCCTGAATTATTCATTCTATAAAATTTTTACCAAACAGTCATGCGACTGATCGATCATTTCTGGTCCTTTAACCACAAACTCTGTCCTTAATTTGCTGCTCCAAAACTTTGTCATAAACTTCTCAGTGTTGTTAGACTACAAACAGCACATGGATGAAAAAATGGGGAAAAGTTACAAAAAGTTCCAGTATGTTTAACTCTGCCATACATGAACCCACTATATTTTCATCCAGTCTTAAAAGCTTTGAGTTACAATGGCAAAATGAAGCTATATAAGTATATTTATACATATATTGCTGTATACAATGCAAATATGTTAATTGCTATCTCCTGATGGTGAAATTATATATAATTTATTTTTTCAATTGGTTATAATTATAATATTTAGGTATTATTTTTAAAAACTGAAAAATGCTTTCAAAAACTGAGTAAGTAATTGACTTTTATGAGAAAGTCTCTGTTTCCAAGTCAAGCACATGTGTTGGATGTATGATCACTTTTCTCAGACCAAACCTAGGTCCTCCTATTCGCACCCTTACCCCAGCAATCCTCCTAAAAGTCAGTAATATTGATATAGAGAGAAATGTATAAAAATATACTTATATCCCATTCCTTAACTTTGACAAATTTAATAGAATGAGTGGTTTTCATATGCACGTGTTAGCATCTCTCTTTCACCTTGTCAATCTCCATCCCATAATACTGCTTCCATGATGAACATCCTGAGGGTACTTGCCTCAGCTCTCTTATCACCCATATGCTAAACATCAACGTGTGTTCTTCAGCTTTCACTCCCTAACTTTTAGAATTCCCAAAAATCACCCTCAAGTTCCAAATTACATAATTAAAATATATTTTCTCATTTCTTTTTCTCTCCTAACCTTCTTCTATATTTGACACTTCTGAATTCTACCTCTTTTCCCAAGCAAAGGTAAACAAATCTATTATTCTTGTCCTTTTATGGTTCCAATGGCTTTTTGACTTCTCTAATTTCAGTTGCTCAGGTTTTGTTTTGTTTTATGTTGTTTATCCCTTGATGTTATCCTTTTCCTGGCTGTCTTTTGTCCTCCTACTCCCTGTAAGGAAGCCCTTTTCAAATCTATTTCCAATCTTCATGTCATCTATTTCAACAAATCCTAATAACTTGATGCTGTTATCATTTAGAGCTAAAATCTACCACCAGTGAAGGCCGGCTGGGTCACAGGAGTATGCATCACCCACTGATGAGTTCGTAGCTGCATGCTCTTAGGAGGGAAGGCCTGTTCGAAGGGGCTAGATCTGCAAGAACATGTCCCACTCTCCTGCTCCTTCCTCCTCTGCTTTCTGCTGTCAGGAATTGACCACCTATTCCCCATGAGCCCCCTGTGCCATCCTGTTCCTGCACTGGAGACAGCTCACCATGAACAGAGGCTGTGAACACAAGTGAACCTCTCCTCCTTCACATTGTGTCAGGTATTGCATCCCCATGAGAAGAGTGTTACTAAGACACCCACTATGTGTGTGATGTCTACTGTGCACAGAGCATACAAAGCTGAAATCATTGCTCAGAAGTATGAAAGCCAATAAAAGAAAATTTTAAATATTTCAATTGGATAAGATAGAGCAATAAAAGTGGTATTGATGACAACACAAAATATGAGCTCCAAAAAGCAGAGCACAAAAAAGAAAGCAGCACTTGAAGAAGTGCCTAGAATTACCTCTCTTGGGAAACACTGAGACTCTAAGCTATGTTAAAGAATTAGAACTTGTTAGACTTCATCTCAGCCACAAAAGGAAACTGAAAAACTTGAAGAATATATAGATCTTAAATATCCCTCTTTATTATATATATATATATATATATATATATATATATATATATATATATAATAAAGAAAACAGATTTTCATTTTGGAAAAAAGGGTTTTCAAGCCAGTGAAAGTAGTGTAAGGAAACAGTATCAACTAAAGATGCAAGGACTAAGTGGACGTGGTTGTTGGCTGTCAGAGAGCGTGAGTGGTCCCCAAACACTGAGGAGGGGAGAGAAGAAGTGGAAAAGTGTGAAGCTTAAAGTAACAAAATTTATAAGATGTGAGCTGATTCCTTAGAGAAATAAGGGGAATCATGGAAGCTGACATTAAGGTGATTCCCAGGATTCTAACTGGATCCCCGTGGATGATACTAATGAGGTATGCGTATGAGAAAAATATACAAAGAGATACATGGTGGTTGGGAAATACTGGCTTGGCTTTTAGATCCACTGAGATTGAGATATCCTGTGGAAATCTAGGAGTCCCCTGTGAGGGTAAGAAATTTATGGTTTAATGGGAAACAGATTGACAATAATAATATAAAGGTAATGGATTAGTTATAATAAGAGAAGAAAGTGAGAAGACACATGAGAAAGACAAATAAAATAAGGGACAATAACAGAACCCAGGAGTATCAGTCCTTAAGTGGTGAAAAGAAAAAGAAAAGTCAACAAAGGAAAAGAAAAAATTGCCAATTATAGAAGCCACTTTGCAATGGTGGCTTATACTTCCTGTTTTCCTTGCTACACTAAAAAAGAATCATACTAAAATTTCTTACCCTTTCAAGCAAGTTTGAAAATAACTCCAAAATCTGTGTCACTGAATATGCCTTTCTTCTAAAAGCCTTAACAAGACTCACCAAATCTGATTTAAATCTATCTTCCACAAATTGTGACATTCCTACATAACCCCTGAATTTTAATCAATCAAAATAATTATTTTTCTTCACAATTTGTATCTCCATCCCTGTGTCTCTGTCTTTTTTCAAGCTGTTTACTCTTCCACAGAGCCTCACATCTGCACACCAAGCATCTTTACCAGTCATCACTCATTATCAATTTTCCAAACAAAACTGAAAACAGCCCCTAAAACAGAGTCACTATGACCCAGAAGAATGCACTAGATCCTGACTTGGCAGTGGGCATGTGAATTTCCATCACTAAATTTCCTAGCAATCTAGAAAGCCCCTTTTATAGATGATAATGCAGAACGTCATTTATTTATTCATTTAATAAACACTGATCAAATCCCTCTTACCTCCTCTGCTATACAAGGTGCTAAGCAATGGTGAGCCAAAGAGTGTCCCTAGTTTGCTCCTATACAGTGTTAACAATAAAAGGATAAATATTAAACTATATCTACAAAATTAGTGTGAAATAGTGAGTCTGAATGAGGGCCAGAAAAGATCGGCTGCTAGTTGAGGCTGGGAGCCTCTCTTAAGTGGGACATTTATGCTGCAGTATTAAAGATGGTGGTCAGCTAAGGGAAGCAGTGTATCATATGGAGGCAGAACTGTATGCAGAAAAAAAGTAAAAGCTAAGGTGGCTCCAGAGAAAAGAGCAAACAGGAAATGGAGCAGTACAGTCGAACAAGGAGGCAGGAACAAGATTTAGACCATGTTCAAGAGCTTAGGTGTTATCCTCCAAACAAATAAAGATATTGAAGGATTTTAAGCAGCACAGTTATATAAAACTAGTGTTAAGAACAAATTAGAAAAGCTAAATATATTAACCCAATTCATAAGAGATAGAACAGAAGAAATAATACCAGGTATGATGCTTAATATTTACAGGAAGATTGTCAAATTGTTTCAACTTGAACTACTAGCATAACCTAAAGACACAGGCACTCCTTGCTTAGCTTGGGTGATCTCAACTCAGATTTTGAGGCTTTTTAGCAAAGATCTGCCAGGTGTGGTGGTGCATGAATTCCAGCACTCCAAAGGACAGTTTCAAGTTGAAGGCCGGCTTGGTCTACAAAGTAAGCTCAAGGCTAGCCTGAACTGCATAATGAGACTTAGTCTCAAAAAGACAAAAAAAGAGAAAGGTTTGCCTAATTATTTTCTAAAAAAATATAAAAAACAATGTTAGCAAAGAAACCCTAGGAAGAGTGGGCTGCCTTTCAGTGAGAGGGTTTCTTATATCAGCCTTGTAAGTTTTTCTCATTTCCCTAATGCTTGGGATGGTATTGCAAATATTTCAGAAACTCTTCTGCTCCTGTTCGTAGAAGAGACAGGAAAACCCAGGTAAGCAGGCTCTGTCTCCATGCAGAGTCTAGTAGTCTGGTGATCCTATACATGCCCAAAGTGCCACCTCTGAAAAGACTATGGCTGGCACCAGGCAGTCACCAGCTGGCCACCAGCTTTCTTTTTTCTTTTTTTTTTTTTTTTTTTTTTTTTTTTTTTTTGGTGGAACAGGGAAATTAAACTCAGGCTTTTGCACTTGCCAAGGAAGCGCTTATTCCACCAGCTTTCTTCTAGGGCTGTTACTTGTTACTTGGGCTTAGCAAATCAACAACCAAGAAGGAACAGCAGTAAACCATATAGACAAAGTGAGGTTGAGTACTTCATTACAGTAAAATGTTCTTAGAGAGTAAGATATCACATAGGTTACCTGAATATTATTGCAGTGGGCTTCTACATCTGAATATTACAATAGAGAATGTTTGTTGATATGGTTAGGGTTATTTAAGGTAGCTCCCTTCAAACATGGCTGTGGGATAGACGAGTTCTCTTAATGATTTATCTAGAAATCTGATACAAAATATGAACAAAAGAACTGAACTAGAAATAACAAAAGACTATGAGAATATGCGTATTGTAATGTCTAGACCAATCTAAAAATAGGTAGGAAAAGATGAACCAGAAAATGTTCAAAGATTCACTTCCTGGTGTGACTCATTTGTTGATGGTAAACTGTAAGCATTTTTATTTTGTCAGTCAAAATCATAATTTTTATTACTCATTTAGAACACATAACAACATGTGTTTATTGAATTAACTTCAGAACGAAATTTAGAAGATGATTAAATTCTTTCATAATATTTTAGCCACACAATCATAGTTGACATTTTAACAAGTATGCTTATGCTACATCAAGAACAGCAATGTGTAATAAAAAAAACCATGCTTGTATACCTTTCATCCTGGTCTTCTAAAAGTGTACCATTTCTAATGACATATCAATTATTATTATTATACTCTCTTTAAAATAAACTTCTTTAAAAAGGTAAAAAAAAAATTAAAAAGGACAGACAAGAACAAAAATTTAAGGTTTCTTGAAAGCAAGCAGTATTATACAATCATAGGCCTAATCTTACATAACTATATCTGTTAATCTGAGCAACAGATTTGGCAATAAAATAATCAACTATTCTTGTTTTGAAAATTTATAGTTTATATATTGTCACATGTTACTTACCCTGTTTCTGTCTTTGCTTCTGATTTTTGTTCTTCCTTTTGCTTTTACTTTTCAAAATAAAACATTTCAAAAAGTAAGTATGCTTATTACATTTTTCACAAACATGTTGAAATGAAATAGGAGTTTTATGATACACATTGTTTATAAAATCAACACTCACTGTATAGTATGAAACATTTGTTAAAATCATACTCCTGTAAAATGTGATTATTAATAACCACAAAGACTCTCATCATAGCCATATTGTAGGCTATTCAATCAGTGACTCATTATTGGCCATTCAGTTGCTTATAATTATCATAATGATACAATAGCATTGTTGACATAAGTTTGCAAATTGATGATTATTTCTTTATACTAAGCATAGACAAGGTGAATTGGCACGTTGAAGTATATAAGTGTTTAAGACATGAAATATATATTGCTAACTTGTATCAGTTAATATTGCATCAGTTTGCCTTATTAATACTAAAACCATTTCATCCATGCCAGCCCTGCCCCCAGTGCATGCTGTAAGACTGGGTGTGATGGTGCACCTGTCATCCCAGCTCTTGGAAGGCTGTAAACAGGTGGATCACTACAAGTCTGGCCTAATAGTAAGACTGTGAACACCCTGTAGAGCCTTCCCTAAAAAATACAAAAAAACTAAAAATTGTGCCTGCATTAATTTTAAAAAATGTGACCCTTGAGTTTAAAGTGCACAGTAATTTTTGCTTCTGGTTAAAACCAAATAAAAAGAGAATAAGAAGTAAGGAAGTAGAGTTTATACTAGTAAGTATTGTCTATTCAATCAACAATTTCTGAATAGATAAAATATATTCATTCCAGAATATATATATAAATATATATTGTTAGGCAAGCTCTGGAATGAAAAACAAGTTGGGTTAAAGTCCTAGGCCCCTCAATTTGGAATCTGTGAATGGATTACCTCAACATGTATGAAATGAAGAGCATGTATTTCCCAATTTGCATGTCGTCCCCTCAGGGATGACTGGACATTTAGAACATCACTCTATTCTTGATAGGTCTTCATCCTAAGAGAATTTCGCACCCAATTCTGAATGTTTCCTCCATGATAATTTAGAAAATATTATGGAAATATTCTGGTAAATGGTAAAGAATCAAAATGTTTTGTGCTCATTCTTCTTTTGTTTATTTTCCTTCAACAGAAAATATTGAGATGGCCCATGAGTACTGGCACAAATATTTAAAAGAAAACTTTATTTGTACAAATTCTAAAAAATTAAAATTACCAATTTAAACTGAGAAAACAAAGTATCTGTGTAGAAAACATCAGCCATGTTGCCCACACTCCTGTCCTCTTTCCCCACAGATCTGTGGTTACCAAAGCTTCCTCATCAAAAAAGCTGCCCACTGAACAATCACTTT
>PVKA01050521.1:0-12678 GCA_004027165.1 Ctenomys sociabilis | reverse complement strand
ACAAAGGGCCAAAGATATTTTAATGATGCTATTTATATATAAGAAGAAAAGAAGAGAGGAGTAAATTTGAGAGAACAAAGAAAGCAAGAAGAGATGCAGTAGAGATATGAAAGGAGTGTGATAAAAGACATGTGATGACTTAGAACAAGCAGAAATTTACCAAATCCAATAAAACAATCTTTGTTGTGAGAAACCATTATGAGCTTCAGATATTATACAGTAAGTTATACACTATAAAGTAACAACTACAATTTGTAAACCCCTACATATACATACATGCCTGTTCTCTTCCCCACACATAAAGAAAGGACAACAAAAATAAAGGAAGGAAAACAAAAACAAGGTCTGTGCTACTTATAATGTAGTGTAATTCAATCAATTCTTGGAGTTTTCGATGCTGCCTGACAAAAGTGTAAGAAAACAAATTATACATTTCAGCATGAAGTCTGTTTCTGCCTGTATCCACATAGGAGAGGCTCTTTAGAGAGGGCAGAGGCTGAGCTCTATCCCTTTGTAGGTGTGGCTAATTACTCAGACCTGCTAGTGGGGGGACAAGCTCAAACCTACTAATTTAATCTCTTCCACACCTGCAAATGTGTACACTGGAAAATTTGGGCTGATTCTGTTAGTTTAAGTAACCTGCGGGCAAATCAGAAGCATGGGCTATAGTTCCATAAATTTCCATTGTATCTTTAGAAGCTATAGCTGTGGGCAGCTTCATTTACTCCAACTGCCTCCAAGCAGATAGAAGGATGGGCACACACAAGTTCTGTGTTTATACTAGGACCTCAGGTGCCAGCCTGGTCCCAGCATTGGTGTCCCCAGTCTTAGACACCATCTCACCATGAAACTGCCATGTAGCTGACCTACAATATGCGAACTACCACTGCTTTACATTACCTATCTTCTCCTTCAAAGATTCTTTCAATCCAGAGTTTTGTCTCCTACAAGTCAAGAGCTGTGGTTTTTTGCTCAAACTCCTGATTTTAGTTATAGCACATCATAGTCATCTTCCTTGTGGATTCAAGCTGTCACAGACATTAACTTCCTCTTGGTACTATAGTTACAGTCACATGCTGGAGTTACAGAAAATGTTAGTATTGTCTGAGCCTGTGGTTTGGCTTCATACTACGGATTGATTTGTGAGTGCAGGCTACCTCCAACCCACCACCTTCTGACTACTTTAGGCTTTGTTTTCAAAGTTATACATTTTGCTGGCTATAAATTTCTAGACTGACAATTTTCTCTTTAAATTCTGTTTAAGGTATAGTTCTATTGTGTTCTATCTGCTACAGTTTTATTCTTTGATTCTTTATATTTAAATGTCCCACTCAAATCCCAGGTTATTCTTACAAGTGCTTTCTTCCACAAACTTTAGGTAACTGAAATTTTGCACTGGTATAGTTTTCTTCATGTTTCTTCTTGAGTTCATTAAATTCTAGAACATTTGGTTTTGTAGTTCTTATCAAATTTGGAAAACTTGAGCTGGTGAGATACCTTGGCAGACTGAGCACCTGCTTTGTCAAGCTCGGGGACTAGGGTTCAATCCCGAGCACCACATGCTGCACCAGCCCCACCCCTGGGTGCACTGAGTTGGCCATGAAAACCAAGCAGGGTGGCCTATAATCCCAGCACAATAGGGAAGGCTGAAAACAGGAGAATCACTATGAGTCCGAGGTATATAGTGAGACCCCATACCAAATACATTTTAAAAAACAATTGGAAAACTTTGGACATTATTTCTTCAAATATATTTTTTATCTTTCTTCCCCTCTTGGAGATCCAATGTTCACATATAAGTGTGCCTGATGTTGCACCACAGGTATCTGTTCATTTATCCTGGCTTTCACATTGCACAGTTTCTAAAGCAACATCCCCAAAGTTAATTAATCTTCCTCCTATAATATCAATTATTTTGGTAATCCCATGAGAATATGTCTTTACCTTATTCATTTTATTTTTATCCCAGAGTCCACTTCTGTGAATATGATCATGCTTACATCTACTTTTTGAGTATATAAAATTGGTATATTTATCTTAATATCCTTAATATTAATTGTACCTTCTTTGTCAAATTCCTAAGTTTCTGAATCTGTTGAAATTTGCATTTTCTCATTACTGGCTATTATATCATTTTTTTCATAGTTCATAAAATTCAATTTGGGTATTAGGTGTTATGAAATCTGCAGTGGTTGCTATTATATTCATTTAAATGATTTTGAAGCATTTTTCTGAGAAGCAGTGTGATTTTTTTTTTTTTTTCTTTTTGGCAGTTTGATCTTTTCATGGCTTGGTTTAAGCTTTGGTAAATTTGAGTAGGCCAGTTTTTGTTGTAGGAATTATTTGCCTCCATTAATTTCTAAGTATTCTGCTCATACTTGTTGCATCACAAGATTTTTCCATTCTGTTGAGAATGTAAACTATTCCTAATCCTCTATATGTTACTGGAATTGTTCCACTTACTATTCCTTTCCACTGATCTTCTCTAATCCTCATACCTATGCACCAGCCAGCAGTCAACTGAAGACTCAGTAGCAGGCAATTCTGGAGACTTATTTTATTTATTTATTTATTTGTTTGTTTTCTTATTAATTTCATTGAGAAACAAATAGCAATGAGATAGTTTCAAAACTGATTAGTAGGACAGTTTCAATAATTAATACATTGCATGAGACTTCTAAACCTGTACTTTTAAGCAGCTATTTGCTCTGTGGTATCCTGCTGAGAGGCTGCACATATCTTGGCTTTGCCAATTTCCCAGATTGGTCAATTCAGAGAAACTGCTAGGCTACTTAGGTTCAATGTTTATAATGATGACCTGGAAAAATCTGTCCAGGCCATTAGCTAAGGTAGTTTAAGAGCTCTTCTTGTTCATTTCGCTTCTCTAAGGAATCTTGTTTTGAAAACTACTGTTTCATTACTTAAAGTGAAAATATAAATTTAGCAGCAGTGACTCAGTAATGAATTAAGTCAAAGTTACTATCTAAATTTATAAAAAGCAAATCCTAAAAACCCAATTAAAAGCAAAGGTCTGCTTTCATTTCTATAGGCCAAAATTTCTAGAGAAACATTTTACTTTAAAAAAGAAGTTTCTCTTCAGTTAGAAGCTCTTTATTATAGAGAAATAGTATGCAGCTATTAGCTTCCTTTGGATCCTGCTAACTATACTTAATACATAAGTATTTGCAAAGCATTCAAAGTATTATTACTCAATGTAGTCTGTTATTGGAGCAACCAAATGTA
This sequence comes from Ctenomys sociabilis, assembly GCA_004027165.1. Classification (NCBI taxonomy): domain Eukaryota; kingdom Metazoa; phylum Chordata; class Mammalia; order Rodentia; family Ctenomyidae; genus Ctenomys; species Ctenomys sociabilis. The sequence continues at coordinate 9,435 of PVKA01050521.1, read as the reverse complement.
TCCATATGATAACACAGCATACTACATCTTAACATAAACAGGCAAAACCACTTACACATTTCCCAGGAACAGAATTAATCACTGAATTCAAAAGCATATACGTATTTAACATCAAAATTACAGTGCCAGTTATCATTTCGTATTAAAAAGTGATAGCTACATAGCAAATTATCTTATTCTTAACTGAGACTATATATGAATAAACATACTTTATTGTGTCAAATAGCATGGAACCTATCTAAGAATATACAGCTACTACCAAATGATTTAGGAGCTAACTAGTGTCACTGACAGAAGACTGAACTATATGAAAGGCAATAAGGATAAAAAAATCAAATGTTTAACTCACTGATCATACAATGAAACTAAATTATTCATCACTAAAATTACAAAATAATAATATTTTTAGAATGAATATAGGTCTTGGAACCAGAAATGTTACAGATTTTAAAGTTTTTAGGATTCTGAAATAGTAGCATAGACTTTACTGAATAATCATCCTTAATTTGAAAATACAATATGCAAAATCTTTTCAGTTGTGATTAAAAGTTTCAGACTTCAGAGTATTTCATATTTAAGATCTTCAGATTAGGGTTTTCAACCTATACTGAAATAATGGGACACAATTAAGAATCTGTTCTCTTCTAGAAAGATTTCAAAGTAGTGAGCAAAAGAGAAACAGCTTGTCTGAAATATGAGGAAGAGAAGGAAGCAGGAAGGAGAGTAAAGACAGAAATTGCAACACAGAGGAAGGACGAGCCTTCTCTGAGTCAGGACTATGTTGGAGGAATAGTTCAAACCTGAAGAAACACATAACTGCTAGCAAGCCCTGAAGCCTCTACAAAGATACACAGCAGTGGAAAGAAGCAGTAAATGTGGAAGACTGCACTGGCTGATACTGAGTGCTACTGGATCAAACATCCTACAGGAGAGGGCAGTTGGCCACAAACCACCTTGGAGAGAGGCCAATGAGCTTGGAAATTAAAACAATCACTGGTCCATCTAGTGGCTCCCATCTGAGTTAAAGCAGACAGAAGGTGCAATGACTGCTGCAGACTAAATTGGTCTGGTCCCAGACTCATACCCAAAAAACTAGCCTGAACTTAAGGTATAAAGGTGCAGGCTTCATGAGATTATCCACTGCCCTATCACAAAACTATTGCTGTCTTGCTGGATAAAGCAACACAGGTCTGTACTCTATCCACATGTCTATTAGTGACAACAGAGACATATTTTTTCTTTCTTTTCTTTTTATTGCTTGATCTTGTTTTTTATGAGTGTGAATGTGGTTGCTAGTTTTTTTGTGGCTGTTGTTTCATTCTTCCATTTGTTTCTTCTTTCTTTCTCTTTCCTTCCTTCTTTCCACTTTCTGTACTACTTTCCCAAAATTTACATCATCTCCTTCATCCTCTTCTTGAGAAGCCTTGCTTCTCTTCCTCTTCTATTTCTGCATTCTTCCACTAGCCCCTTTTAAATTTTCTCCCCTAAGGGTGAAATTGACACATTGATAGCTTATTTACTATACACCATTTTCTGATTTTAGATTTTGTTACATAACCACAAATCTAGTTCATACAGTCAAAAGTAAATTAATGGTTACCTCAGTTGTCATTTTTTAGGCTGCATTTAATGCTACTGCTATTGATGATTCAACTACTTTAGCTAGGGTGACATAATTATTCTAGAGTTTTTTTTCCTGGTATATTAAGACTGAGACTGCCTATGGGTCATACAAAATACCAAGAAAAACAAAAAGCAACAAAGTGAACAAAACAGGGGCTGGGACAAGTAGGCAGCACCTTCTAATCTCCAATAGATTAAAGAGGTTTGTTTTTGTAGTATACTCAAAATTCAAAACCCTTGTGTGACTGGAAGACACTTCTGAAAAGAATCATTTCCTAAAGGTCTAAATAATAGTAACAGAGCTATTAGAATAGGCAACTTATAAGCATTAACCGAGGAATTAAGCTAAAACAGAACACAAAATAAGAAGACATGAAACCATAAACTTACAGCTCACCAAAGGCAATCAGGTAGAACAATCCAAAAGCCACCCATCTGGACTCACTGAAGTGGTAACAATAAAGCAAATGAAAGATGCTCTAGAAAAAAATCAAACTGGAAATAGTTACAAAGATAACCACAGAGATGGTGACCACATGAAAAACCATGTTTAGTGATCCTAGAACAGCTACAGATTAAAAGAAAAAATAGATGCTCTTAGAAAAATGATGCATTAATGTTCAATGCAGGAAATAAATGGAACCCATATAACAGATTCAAACAGATATGCGGGAGATGAAAAATGCCACTGAAAGTATTTCATCCAGGATGACCTAATGTGAGGACAGAATCTCAGATATGGAAGACAGTGAGCCATAAGGAAATGAAAGATTTCTTAAAAGTAACAAGGAACACAAGATATCAATCCAGCAGCTGCTGAACGATGAACAGAATAACATAATATTAAATGGAGTCAGGCAGAGGAGATAACTCAGTAGAATAAGTGCTTGCCTGGCAAGGCCAAGGTCCTGAGTAAAGCAAAAAGAAAAAAAAAAAAAAAACAAGATTAAATGGAGTCAATGAAAAAGCAGGAGATATAAAAAATGGCATAAACAAAGTGTAAACAAACATCATGGCAGAAAACTTCCCTGGCAGAGAAAAACCAATCAGCCATGAGCAAAAAAATCTACAGCAAGGCAGAGTCAAGACTCCAGAAATCCAATGCAAAAATATTAAAAGGTCTTAAACAGAAAAGACACATAACCTATAAAGAAAAATACATCAGAATCATGGCAGATTTCACAACACAAACCTTCAAGTCAAGGAGAGCTTGGAATGAAATATTTCAATCTCTAGAAGAATACAACCTCCAACCCAAATTGATACACCCAGTAAAACTATTCTTTAAAATTGATGAAGCCGGGCATGGTGGCGCAGGCCTGTAATCCCAGCACTTGGAAGGCTGAGGCAGGAGGATTGTTGGTGATTTCGAGACCAGCCTGAGCTACAAAGTGAGCTTAAGGCCAGCCTGAACTGCAGTGAGACCCTGACTCAAAAAGACAAAAAATAAAAAATAAAATAAAAAATAAAAAATAAATAAAATAAAATTGATGAAGAAATAAGATACTTAATGACAAAGAACACCGGAGGAAATTCTGAACACTAAAACCAGCACTCCAAAATGGTCTGAAAGACATTCTAGAAAGTAATAATAAGGACTACAACTCCATGAAAATCAATGGAATCAATCTACTAAGCAAGGCGAACAATTAAACACAGGGAAAAGGGGGCTGGGGTGCCAACAATAAGAAAATAATATGACAAAGATAAATTAATACTTATCAGTTATAACCATCAATGTTAATGATCTCAATTCACCAATCAAAATAAAAAAAGCTGGTAGAATAGATCAAGAAACAAGACTCAACAATAAGTTGAATACAAAAAAATATTTAATTCAAAAACATAATCATGGAATGAAAGTCAATGGGTGGAAAACAATACTTTATGTGACAGGAACCTGGAGAAAAGCAGGGATAGCTATTCTGGTTGCAGACAAAAATCAATCTCAAGCCAAGACTGAGAGATAAGAGGAAGTGATAACAATCATCAAAATAAATATAAAATGCCAGTGCAGCCAACTATATAAAACAAGTATTAAAGAGAAAAATAAATCAAATAAGCAGTAATATAATTACATTGGAGATCGCAATATCCACAGTCACCGACAGATCAACTGGACAAAAAGCCAACAGTGAAATATTAGAAGCAAAGTCTCTAACAAATGGACTTAGTACATGTCTACAAAGTATTCCATTCCACAACATCAGACCACACATTTTTCTCTACTGCACATGGGACACTCTCTAAAATAAGAGCACATACTAACTCATAGACGATACTTAGGTAAATGCAAACCAGGTGAAGCTACATAATAATCCATATTACTAGACCATAGTGCAATGAAACTTAAAATCAATGGCAAAAGAAACCACAAGAACTTCATAACCACAGAGAAATTAAATAACCTCTTGAACAACTAATAGGTCACAGATGAAAGAAATTAGATAGTTCATATAACAAAATGACAATGACACTACAACATACCAAAACCCACATGACTCAATGAAAGCAATCCTTTGAGGGAAATATGTAGCAATGAAGACCCCTATCAAGAAAACAATAAGCTCAAATAAACAACTATTGTTGAATCTTAACCTTCCAAACAATAACAGACTAAACCCAAAGATTATATGGGGAGGCAATTATAAAAATCAGAGCAGATATTAATAGAATGAAGACTAAAAAAATACAAATAATCAATGAATCAAAAGTTTGGTTCTTTGAAAGATTAAGTAAAACTGACATACCCTTCAACAACTTTTTCAAAAAAGGAAAAAAGACTCAAATCCATAAAATTAAGAATGAAAAAGGTTAAATCACAACAGATCCTGAAGAAATCCAGAAGATCATTTACCTACTTAGAATGTGTATTCTAATAAGATAGAAAACAGAAGAAATGGAAAGATTCTTAGATACAAATGAATTGCCAAAGCTAAATCAAGAAGATATAAAAAATCCTAAATAAATGATTAAGCAATGCAATTGGAGATGTAACTAAAAACCTACCAACAGGGCTGGCGAGATAGCTCAGCGAACTAAGCACTTGCTTAGGCCAGCACAGGGGCCAGGTTCAATCCCTGGCACCACATGCCCCGCTGGTCCCACCCCCCAGGCACGCTAAGCAGGCAATGGAGTCCAGGACTGGTGGCGCATGCCTGCAGTCCCAGCACTAGGAAGGCTGAAAATAGGACGATCACTATGAGCCCAAGCTGCATAGTGAGACCCTGAACAACGACAAAAAACTACCAACAGGGTCCAGTGAGATAGCTCAGTGTACTAAAGTGCCTGCTTAAGCAAGCTTAGGCAAGTGAACAGACCCCAGGTTCAATCCCCAGCACCATGTGCTGCACCAGCCCCTGCCCCCAGGGTGGGTTGAGCCAGCCAATAAAACACACAAAACAAAACAAAAAAACTCCTACCAACAAAAAAATGTATTAATTCACTGCTGAATTTAGAGAAAAGACACAGTTTTAAAAATTAAGAGAATTTGTTTAAAAAAATTAGAGAAAGGAGCTATGGAGATTGCTCAATGACATAAAGTGCCTGCCTGGCAAGCACAAGGTCCTAAGTTTGATCCCTGGTATCACCCTCAAAAAAAAAAAAAAAAAAAAAAAAAAAAAAAAAAAAAATTAGAGAAAACCTAATACCAGCTCTTGCTCTTTGCCGCCACCATGAAAGGTTGTTCTCTGCCTTGTGCCACTCTGCCTTGGAGCCAGCTGAGTATGGACAGTAACCTTCAGTAACTTTGAGCTAAATAAAACTTTCCTTCCTTCAAAAAAAGAAAACCTAATACCAGTACCTCTCAAATCTCTTTAATGAAACTGAAGGGAAATAATAGCCCCAAATTCATTCCTGAAAGCAAACATTACCCAAATATCAAAACCAGAGAGGGACCCAACCAAAAGAGAGAACTGTAGGCCAATCTCCCTAATAAACATGCAAAAATTCTTAATAAGATATTGGCAAACAATGTAGCAAATAATCAAGATTATACACTCTAAGTAGGATTCATCCCAGGGATGCAGGGATGCATAAACAAATGTAAATCAATAAATGTAATACACCATTTTAAGCAAAGGTCAAAAACTATATGATTACCTCAATAGATGTAGAAAAAGTGTTTGACAAAGTTCAATACCCATTTATGATAAAAACACTACAAAATTGGAATAGATGGTCTTCATCTCAATCTGATGAAAGTCATCAATGATAAGCCAACAGCCAACATCATACTAAATGGACAGACACTGCAAGTGTTCACTCTAAAATCAGAAATAAGACAAGTATATCTGCTTCTATCACTTATCCAATATTGTCCTAGAAATTTTAGCCAGAGATTAGACAAGAGAATTAAATAAAAATAAAGATAGGAAAGGAATAAATTAAATCATCATTATTTGTGAATAACATGTTCAACATAGAAGACCCCAAAACTCTTATCTAAAGACTTCTAGATTTGATAATCAAATTCAGTAGCATAGGTGGATACAAAAGTCAAATAACCTTCCTGTACACGAAACAAAACCACTGAGAGAAAAATTATGGAAGCAAAAACTTTCCAAAAAATGGAATGAATTTAACAAATGAAGTAAAAGGAATAAAACTAACAAAGTAGAAGACCTCTATACATTGAAAAACACAGTACTCTGAAAAAGGAAATTGATGAGAATATCAGAAAATGAGAAGATAACCCTTGCTCTTGGGTAGGAAGAAGAAATGTAATGAAAATGACAACACTTTGAAAATTGTTATATATATTTAGTGCAACTCTGATAAAATAAAATTCAGAGCATATCTCATAGAATTAGAGAAAACAATCCTAAGATTCATTTGGAACCGGAACAGACATAAGATACTAATGGGAATACTGGGCACAGAGGCAAGGCATCACAATCCTAGACTTGAAATTATAATTCAAAGCTAGTGTGATAAAAACAGCATGTTATTGGGAGAAGAAAAAAACTAACACAGATTGAGAAATGCAGAAACAACTCCAGACATACTTGCCACTTTACCTTTGGAAAAGGTGCCAAACACATTTAATGGAAAAAAGATACGCTTTTTAGTAAATGGCATAGAAAAACTGGCTTTGCACATGCTAAATTCAAAACTAGACCTATACTAAATTAAAATGGAAATGGATCAAAGTCATAAATATTAAACAGAAACATTAAATCTGCTGGAAGACAGAATAGGTACAACTCTTGAAGACATTGAAAAAATGTGCAACATAACTGGTCATTTGAGAAATGCAAATTAAAACAATGTTGAAATACCATTTCACCTCAGGAAAAAAAGGCCACTATCAGGAAATCAAGGAGTAACAAATACTGGCAGGTCTGTGGGGACAATGGAACAATTCTCCACTGCTGGTAAGAGGTAGCCTGATTCAACCACTATGGAAATCAGTGTGGATATTCCTGCACAAACTAGGAGTAGAGGTTCTATTTGACCCAGCTATTACCTTCCTTGCCATCTTCCCAAAAGAATTGAAAGCATCTTACCACAGTGATATATGTACACTGTCTCATTTTCTCTTCTCTTGTTTCTTAGACAAATACCCAACACTCAAAATGAAGGAAGGAAATGTTTATTTAGCTCACAGTTACTGGAGGTTTCAGTCCCTACTAAACTGGCTCCAAGGTAGACTGACATATGGCAGAGGGTAGCAGTTCAAGGCAGCAGAAGGCAGCAAAACAGTAAGAACAAAAGGAGAAGTGACAGCAACAATGGCAACAGAGAGGAAGTCTGTCTCTCTTAAGTTGCATTCAAGCTATCTGCTGAAGGCTGGGTGTAACACTCACCTCCATAATCCCAGTGGATCATGAGTTAATCACAAACTTTAGAAGTCTGCCCTATGACTGCATGAGGCTTTATGGGGGACAACTAGACACAAACCGTAACACACAGCCTTGTTTATGGCAGCATAGTTTATAATAACCAAGTTCTGGAAATAACCTAAATGCCCATCAACTGATGAATGAATAAAGATGTGGTTTTTTATACAACAGAGTACAATTCTGCCATAAAGAAGGATGTGCTCAAGACATTCCTAGGTAAATGGATACACCTTGAGCCCATTCTCCTAAATGAAATAAATCAGACACACATGTTTAAATATTACATTGTTTCTCTGGTGTGAGAAATGGGAAGTGTACATAAGTACACACTTTGTACACAAAATATAATAGATATTGTAAAACAGGAAAAAATATTCCTGTTTTACAATATCTATTAAAATGGGGAGAACAAAGGAGTGGGGAGGGGGATAGGAAGTAAAGGATTGTTTGTTTATTACATTTTTGAGACAGGGTTTGCCTATGCAGTTTAGACTGGCCTTGAGCTCACTGCTCACTTTGTAGACCAGGCTGGTCTTGAACTCCCAATAATCCTGCCTCAGCCTCCTGAGTACTGTGATTATAGGCATGAGCCACCATACCCAATAAGGAAATTTTTTAAAACAATGAAAAAAGAAGGGCTGGGGAGATAGCTAGGTGGTCTAAGCACCTGCCTGGCAAGCCTAAGGACCCAGGTTTGATCCCTCATACCGTATACCAAGCCAGCCCCAGTCCATGCACACCATACATTCCACTGAAACCAGGCATGGTGACACATGCCTGTAATCCCAGCACTGGGGAGGCTGAAACAGGAGGATCACTATAAGTCCAAGCTGCATAGCAAGATCCTGCATGAAATAAATAAGCAAATAAGATTTTTTAAAAAGAGAAAAAAAAAATGGAAACAAACCTTTTATAAATTGGGAAGAGAGGAGGGCTTAAAGGAAAGATAAAGAAATGTGAAAAAAAATGAATCAAGTTAGATCATGTAGAGGTTCAAATTCCAGATAATGAATGTGATCATTATGTACACTTAAACCATACCAATGAAATATGATTTAAAAAGTTTTGAAACCTTACACAAATATCATGCTCATTAGGCTCTATACAAAAAAATCAGAAAACTAGCAAAAATTAAGGGAAAAAATTATTCTGCCTTTCCTATATGAACTATATTACTGTGTAATCCAAACAACAGCTAAGAGAAAATGTCTCTTTACTACAGTAGAGTGTTCTAGTTATAGGAAAAAAAAAAAATGACAGCATACTCTAATTTTGCAGGTGCACATTTCTAATAGTTGGCACAAGAGAGAGATCTACCTAACAGAAAATTATCAGTATTACCTCCATCATCTATGAAGCATTCTTGCTAAAATAAAATAAAAGTACAGTGGTCCCTCATTTATCACAGACTTTATTTTCCAGACACCCCTGAAACAAGTGAAAATCAGCAAATCAGCAACATTATATTTCTTTTAGTATTTATATATTTTTAAAGCTTTATAAACTCTTCCCACACTGTTGGAAACCTTTCCCACTCTTTTAAAAATACTTATAAAGTTCTTAACCATTTTCTAAACTTGTAAATCTACATAATTTTAACAACATACATACATTGTATGGTACTGCAAAATCCCACAACATAACAAAAAATCCACAATAAAATTTAGATTAATATTTTTGGAAAACTTGCAAAACAGCAAGTCTGTGAAAGTCAAATGCAAAATAGCAAGGTACTACTCTAACCTTAATTTTTATCAAACTCTAGTAAACTACCCAATTTATAGGTTAAAATTTGTTTATTGTTTATTAAAAACAATAGATGCAGACAGATAACTCTAATATTTGGGAGACATGATCTTCAAGAAATATATGACCGGGCTGGGGAGATGGCTCAGTGGAATAAGTGCTTCCCTGGTAAGCTCAAAGGCCTGGGTTCAATCCCCAGTTCTGCAAAAAAAAAAAAAAAAAA
>PVKA01050519.1:0-12681 GCA_004027165.1 Ctenomys sociabilis | reverse complement strand
GTTCCTTTGCTGCTGTATCTGTTACTTCATTCGTTGCAGCTGAGCTAGTGTCCTCTGCCCTTCCTGATGGACTCGAGGTCTGGGATTGCACTTTTCCCCTTCTCTTTGTCATTTTGTATAGCACTGATCTTTGACCTTTGGTGTAGAGCTTTGGTGCAGCTATAACCTTAGCTTGTTATGAGATTCGGGTGCCAGTCTAATAAGCTTGAGATTTTCCAGGTATGCCTATCCTAGGTCTAGCTGTTGTGTTCAATTCTTTTTTTGCTGCAGCTCCTTTGGTTCCGCTATGTTGGTTCCTGGGGTCAGCCCTCCTGTGTCAGGCAGGGCGTTCCCCAGGTGGGTGGGCCTGGGCTTTGGTGGGTTTTCTGGGCTCACAAAAGGATAGTGGATGATCTTATTCACTGAGTAGGCTGTACTGAGCCGGCCAGCTTGTGCTGGGTCTGGGTCTACAGGCCGTAACCCAAGAAGGCTGGGAAAGGTCCCTCTGGTACAGTGGGCCTGGAGCCCTCACTCTTAGGCCAGGCTGTGCTGGGTTTCGGTCCTTAGCGTGGGACCGTGGATTGCTGAGAAATGTCCCTCCGGTGTGGCAGGCTAGGAGTTCTCACTCCAGGCCGACCTGCACTGGGTCTGGGGCTGTGGGGTGGGACCAGTAATCACTTGGAAGTGTTTCTCTGGCACAGTGTGCCTGGAGCTGTCACCCGGCCACGGGAGGTGATGGGCAGCTTAATCCCTGGGAAATATATCTCAGGCACGACGGGCCTGATGTTCGACACTCACTGACCTTTGATCCCCAGAGAATCGGGGAAATTCCCACTCAATCAGTGGGCTTTAGGTCAGGGGATCTGGGGAGGTGTTTGTGAGTGGGTCCTGAGGTTTCAGACCAGTCACTGGCTTGGAGAGGTTGGGGACAGGGATCCGCGAAGCGTGTGTGGGAAGAAGCCAAAGGCTCTCCCTCAGACTCACCACACTCTCACTGATCTGGGAATCCTGGTGAGTCCTGTAAATTCACTCTCGCTGGGAGAGCTTGGCGCGGGATCCAGGAGGCCGCTGGAGTCAGCCACTGTCTCTGGCTGGTCTCAGGGGCTGGGCGGGCGCGGGCGGGATGGAGCAGGATGGAGGATTTGGCCACCCTGTCTCTGGCCGGTCTCAGGGGCTGGGCGGGGGTGGGCAGGATGGAGCAGGATGGCGGAATCGGCCACCCTGTCTCTGGCCGGTCTCAGGGGCTTGGCGGGCAAGGGCGGGATGGAGCAAGATGGCGGAGTCGGCCGCGCTGTGTCTGGCCGGTCTCAGGTGCTGGGCGGGGGTGGGCGTACCCCTTTTATATTTAGTAAAGACTCAGGACATTTCATTGATGTTTCCCTTGAAATTCCTAGGTAGAGCTTTGGTGATTCAATCTGAGACCATTTTGGGGTGTCCAATTGTTCTACTATGGACTGAATCACTTGAATTCAATACAGAGATTCTTAGTTTAGGACTAGACTGTCTGGACTTCCCAAGACTAAACCACTAGGAAAATAACAATGTAAAAAGTATTAGTTATTGAAACTGTCCTATAAATCAGCTTAAGAAAAGAGGTAGATAGCTACATTCTCTTAAATAAATGAATAGAGGGATCTGCTCTAATAGTGTTTGTAAATAGAATAGCATGTCTGCACCTTGTACAACAAATAACCACTAAGAAAACAATATGCAATGTATTAATTATTGAATCTGTCCTACTACTTTGATTTGAAACTTCCTCATAGCTTTTTGTTCTTCAATAAAGTTATGGAGAAATAAAAAATAATAATAATGTCAAAAAAAGACTACACAGGCATTGCTATAATAAAGTAGTAATAAAATCAGTGTGTACTGATGTTACAAATTTTTGTTAAGTGAAAGAAGCATTGCAGGCTGGCCAGATTGCTCAGCAGATTAAAGCACCTGCTTAGGCAGTCATAGGGACTGAGTTTGATCCCGGGTGTGAGGTGGTGGGGCAGGGCATGTGGAGACAGTGATTAAGACAATTGAGACTAGGCATGGTGGCGCACGCCTGTAATCCTAGTGCTTGGGAGGCTGAAAGCAGGAGGATCATCATGAGTCCGATCTGTGCAGTGAGACCCTGTAGACCCTGTACCAAATACATTAAAGAAGGAAACATTTCCATTAATCTCCCTCAAAATACTCTACTTTGCTTCAAATACACTTTTTGCACCATTTTGCCTCTTTCTGAAGCAGTTTTGGAAATCTGCATGAGCATGTTTATGAGATGTGATCAAAGATACGGTAAAAGCTGCTGCTAAGCATCGTCCAACAGCAAGGCAGGCTGGTAAAATTGTTATGGCATGTCTTCCTCTACCTTGTTCACTGGATCCGGCACTGAGGGTCTTACAGCTGTTCCCCAAAGTCAAAATAACCATGAATGGTAAATAGTTTGAGTTGTTTCAGGACATCATGGCATCAGGGACAGCTCAAAAGGCACTCATGAAAGAGGACTCCAGGGTTGCTTCAGCATGTGGCCAGAGGACTGCAATAAGTTATCTGAAGCAAAGAAGAGTATTTTGAGGAGATTAATGGCAGTTTGTGTTTTAATGTAATAAACTTAAAAAAATTTTAAACATTTACTATTTAAAAAATCATAATTATATGAATATGTATACCCTTGCTAAAACGAGGTCATATTTAACACATATTTTAATTTTGTTAAGGAACATTTGAATATAAACCAATCACTGGAAAGTTTAGAGATAAGTGAGACCGCTTTATGTCTTATTTTCTCAAAAATCCATTTAAAATATTTCCTGCTTCTGTTTCTTTCCTATTTATTTGCTATGCTGAGAATGAAACTGCAAAAAACTTCTGAGTGTCAAATAGACCTCGTGGAATACTAATATGGAGAAATTCATCTTATGATTGGGGAACACAGTCTGTTAAAACTTCCATAGTGTGTTTTCTTGGTGTTAAAAATTTGGTTATTAGGGCCATGGAGATAGCTCAACAGTCCAAGCACCTGCCTAGGCAAGCACATGGACGCAGATTCCATTCCTGGTGCCACATGCCTTGCTGGCCCCATTTCAGGCACACCTCAATGGCCGCTGAGACGGGGCTTGGTGGCACATGCCTATAATCCAAGGGGTAGGGAGGTTGAAAACAGGGGGATCATTACAAGTCCAAGCTGCATAGTGAGAACTTCTACCAAATATATAAAATAAAATAAATTGGTTGTTAATTAAGACGTAAAACTATTTTTTTTTGGGTGGGGGGCTGGCGGTGGGGTATGTGGTGTGATATTTCCAGGGATGTAAATATTAAGTAATAGCAAAACCCAATCATTCCTTTTTTCCCTTTAAACAAAGTTTCAAAATATCCTCAGTATTATTCAAAATAATTTTTTGTTGATAGATCACTATACTATGTTTAAAATGTAGCTTTGAAAAACTTCAAGGAATTGAAAGATACCACTCTAACAAAATCTATTCCATTTCCAGTTACTTTTATTTTTGGACAAATCTTTTTAGTACTAATAATTAAAACCAGATACAGTATTGCTGCTGGGTCCTCATTTGTCCCAGCAATATTCATAGACATTTATTCTTTAAGAGAGGACCTATTTAGGAAAGCCATGCCTGTTCTGTCCATTTCATGTTTTGGGATGAGGAACAATTCATAATCATCAGCTCGTGGAAGGAAAACAAGCTGAAATGCAAACAATTGCTAAGTACAGCAAGGATTTAATTTAAAATTAAGAACTCTTATTTTTCATATGAGGGATAATCCATTATCAGTATGCTAAATAAATGGGCTATAAAAATAATAAATGATCTTGAACTCCTGGTTTAGACTACACTTCCTCATTTATGTCATGATAACTACAGCGTCTTACAGACAGAGCTGATGGGGTAAAATGACTTACGTAAGGTCGGACAACAGTGGCACAACTGAAACCTAGGTCTGTCTACTGTGAAAGCTGGAGCTCTTCACAATTACATTCAATAGCATGTTCTGGTGAGAGATACTCTGTAAGGTAGATCTAGTCACTGTGTCTGTTTTTGAAAAAGTAGAGCTCCATGTATGGCCCTTACTCAGAGTGGAAATAACAATATCAGACAGTACAAAAATATTAAAATGTAGCTGAAATGGTTACTAATTAATTCATTAACAATTTTTATAATTAAAGTTATGCATGTGAATCTAAAATCCTCATCATTCAATATTTATTCAACCTAAATTCTGTTTCCATATTTTTTATTTTAAAAACAATAAAAAAATAGCGATAGAAAAAAAGCAGCGTTAGAAATGATACAAGATTTCAATAAACAAAGCAATAGGAATTCAGCAATGGTTGCTGTATTACATGATGCTCACTTCAAATTAGTTGTCCAGATCATCAGATATAAAGATGTAAGATTTGTATAAAGAAAAAAAACCAAAACAATAACAAAGAAGTTATAAGAAACTCAAAATAGGAAAAAAATCATAGTAAAAAAAATTTAAACTTAACTGCCTCTTTCAAAAGACCAGCAGAAATTGACAATACAATTATCCAAACTATTCTGCATATATACTTAATACGTCTTCCCCTTCTGTCATTTCTCCTTTTCCGTATACTAGTTTTTCCATCCCATTGAACAATTTCTTTCCTTTTCACACTATCTGTTGTATCTTTTAGATTTTCATTACTCTTTCAGGTTCTCACACTAGCGAGATAATATGAGGTTTGCATATTTGGGTCTGATTTATTACATTTAACAATACAATCTTTAGTTGCATCCATTTATCTACAAACACCTTGAATTTATCTATTTTTATAGCTAAGTAATACCCCTATGTGTAAAAATACCATGTATTTTTTATCCATTCCTCAGTTTATGGGCATCTGGGTTGTTTTCAAGATTTAGCTATGACAGATTGTGCTGCTGTAAACATGGGTGCACATACATCGCTGTGGTATGATATTTTCAATTCTTTTGGAAAAATTCCTAGGACGGGAATAGCTGGCTTGAATGGGACACCCAACTTTAGCTTTTTGAGGAATTGCCATACTGATTTCCATGAGGGTTGTACCAGCCTGCACTTCCACCAACAATGCAGAAGTGTTCCTTTCTCCTCACAGCCTCTCTAGCACTTTTTATTGATTGACTTCTTGATGATAGCTATTCTTTCTGGCGTATGATGGTATTTCAGTATTATTTTATTTGCGTCTCTTGAATTGCCAATGATATTGAGATTTTTTATATGTTTATTTGGCACTTGTATCTCTTCATTAGTGAAGTATATATTAATCTCAGATGCTCATATTTGGATTGGGTCTTTGATTTTTAAAAATTCTTTATATATTCTATATTTGCTTCTTTTATCTGGTAGACAGATTACTATAATTGTTTTCTACTTCTTGGGCTTTCTTTTTGTTCTATTGGTGATTTCTTTTGATATGCAGAAATTTTTCAAAAAGATGAGATCCCAATTGTTAATTCTTTGGAGCATTTCCTGTGCAGTTTGAATTTTGTTCATGAACTCATTGCCTACACATATATCCTTAAGGTTTCTACCTACTCTCTCTTCCAGAAAATTTAGTGTTTCAGTTTTAATGTTTAAGTCTTTGATCCATTTTGACTATAATTTTGTTTATGGTGTTAGTCATGGGACTATTTTTGCCTTTGTCATGTGGAAAGCCAGTTTTACAGCACCATTTATTAAAGAGTTTATCTTTTAGTGAAAATATTTGGCCCCTTTGTCAAAGATAAGGTAGCTGAGTACATTTGTAGTTGTGCCTTCATCTTGTAATCTGTTCCATTGACACTCAGGTCTTTTTTTTTGCCAGTACCATGTTGATTTTATCACAGCAGTTTTGTAGTATAATTTCAAGTCAGGGATTGTGATGCCTCCTGCCTTTCCTTTGTTGCCTAGCATTACTTTTGCAATGCTAGGTTTTTCTGGTTCCAGATGAATTTAGGAATGTTCTTTATAGTTCAGTGAGGTATACAAATGGCATTTTAATCAGGATTCATTGAATCTATATAATTTTTTTGGGAGTACAGCCCAAAAAATTTCACAATGTTGGTTCCTCCTATCCAGGAGCAAGGAATATCTTCCCATTTTATGAAGTCTTCTTTGATCTCTTTTTTCATAATACTATAATTTTTGCTCTATAGATCTTTTACTTCCTTTGTGACATTGCTTCCTAAGTAATTCATTTTTTTTGGATGTTATTGTATAAAGTCTGCCTTCTAATGCCTATTTTTTATTGAGATAGAAAGTTGAACTTCACTTAGTTTATGTGAACTTTATAAAAGATCAAAACATTGTCCCCTAATCCTATAAAATACCTATTCAAATGGGGTCATTTTAGGTCACAGATTTGGTAGGTCCAGAATTTGGAGTGCCAAAGAAAGTTTTCTTTCTATTCAAGACATTCATAGCAGCAATAAGGAGGCCGAGGCAGAAGGATCACTGCAGGGTCAGCACAGGCTACATATTGAGACCCTTCAAAACTTCTTTAAGAAGGTCTTTTGCTTCAAGCTGTCCTTCATGAATGCTCACTAGCATCAGGAGTTCAGGCTTGCTAGGTGTTTTTCTGAGAACCTGGTAGTAGTATTGTTGCATTTTAATCCTCAAGAATAAGTTCAAGGTTTTTCTTAATTCAAATTTGGGAAAATTGACAAATATATTTTAAAATCCCATCACCACCACAACACTGGTGGTAAAACATCAACTGCTTTTCTCAGTACTCTGGACTCTGTCAAGTGTTCATTGATTAATCAGTATGGAATGATCAAAAGCATCAGCTGTTTCTCTCTACAGAGTACACATAAACTGCTGTGGAAAATACTGACCTTGATGAAGTTAATCTTAAGTAGATGTGACAAATATAATGAAGAAGCAGATCTGTGAAGAGCCAGAAAGCAATGCAGAAACATAATAACTGCAAATATTTTGGGAAATTCTTTTAGAATTTTCATTAAGCATTTTTCCTTTTTAGAAGTTTTCTGCCATTATCTCATTACAACCAGGAACTCTAAAAAAGCCCAACTGTAGTATCTAATTGAAATTAAACTTTATTTGTAAGGTCAAATAAGAATCCTGTTTTGGAGTTAATAAACAAATTCTCCTCCTCAGATTTCAATAAGACCCATGTAAATGCTAGTAATTCAGTTATGTAGATGTCTCATTGGGATTTTGAGTGCTGCCTTATTATTCAACTGGGGTTTTAAAATGTCTAATTTGCATATTGCATTTTGTAGCAATGGTCTAAAACTTATAAACAAGGTTCTGAGTTTTAGAGAAGTATTTAGAACAGGCTGTTGGCAGTGAAAAGCTAAGTCTTGCCCAGTATTTAGCCTTGTGTTTTGAGCAGTGTGTTATGTACATAGTGATAATTGAAAAAAGCCAAAATGAGAGAGAATAATAAGAATGCTAATAATATTCACACATTATTAATATGTACAGCCAGAGGACATAGAGAAGAGACTGTTTTTGTGGTCTCTCTTGGATGATTTTTTGATATATTTGACCTTGAGTAAATGTGTCCTCATTTCTTCCACTGAAAAGAGGAAGATGTGCTTTGCAACTTAAAATCACTGCTGACGTATTTGTATCAGTTGGTTTGTTGTTTGGTGCACAGAATTACTGAGTAAATTCCTCCATCAGCCCCAAGTTGCAGTGTTTTAATAAGATTTGGGCCAGAAAAAGAAATACAACAGGAAAGACAATTTTGGCCAATCCATAGGACCTCTGGCTGTGAAGAAGCTTCATTCTAATCTAATTTATATCAATTATTATTGCATTTGTGCTGAGTGTCAGGGAGTCTGTTAAACACATTATAAAGGTGATCTCATTCCTTTGTTTCATTAGTCTGGTGAAATAGGCCTGATTATGTACATCTTGTGGATGAAGAAACAGGCTCCAAGAGGTAATGGAACCAAACCAAAAATTTAAATTTGAAGAGCTAGGAGGACTTCAGCCTTATTGTGAAGATTTTTAACTTCTATTGAAATGTCTTCCTCTTCTTCCATACTTTCAATTTAGAAATGCAACACTGGGATTCTATAAAATGTGTTAAAATTATTGGAGAAATAATACCAAAGTGACTTCAGCATGTGTCTTCTGACTCCCAGGCAAGTGATTAGCTTCAGCATTATCTGTTACAGCTCCAGGACTTCCTGTGCACTAGAGGACACAGCTGAGATGCAATTATGCACTGATATTTGACAAAGTGTATATGCTTTACAATGAAATTTTCAGGTCTGGGGTGACACTGCAAACATGGAAGCTGCATATAAAAGAGGGAAGACACTTTTATCACTGGTTGAAGATCCTTGTGCTCAATTGTGATTGAAATGAAAACTAGGAAGAGAGCAACTCTTTTAGTGTCAACAGTTTTTGATCTTTGAATGCCAAAGGCTATTAGCACTCCATGTTAGTTTCCTCCCCCCATACTCTCCTGGTAACTGGAGTCAGTAGCTACTGGTAGGTCTTGGGAACTTTTCTGGCAGCTGGGATGGCAGAATATTCTAGTAGGTTTTCCTTTGGTCTATATCAGTCTCTGGCAGCTTCCTTCAATGTTACCATGTTAGGCTGTTGGGTCAATTTCAGTGCCAGTGGACTCTTCAATAACTGGCAATTAATCTATAAGGTTAGCCTGCTGTAATCAAGACAGAAGCCACAAATAAGCAAAAATACACCATAAGAAAAACATTTATTTAGGACTTTTGCTGTAGCCTAAGGGGAGGCCATGCATGAGATGACCCACTGATAGTGTAAAAACAGTGGGTCATGCACATGTAATGTCACGTGTTTTCTTTAGCAATAGGCAAGGGAGGAGCTCTCATGGCAATGAGAGCTACAGAGGGATGAAATCATCCAGAAAGTCTGCAAGGTGGACTCATTTGGAATGGATCCACAGCACAAGTTTGCAGCCAATGCAAATATCTCCCAGAGAGGTTGTGGGTATCTGGTGCAGCTGTTGTTGGCTGTAAGGCACTTTGGGCAGCGGTGGGAAAAACAATAAATAAACAAAAGTACCTCGTGGTGAGTGTTGTACCCTTCTCTTCTGTCTCAGTTTCACAGGGCTCTCCTAGGTGTCCTTCCTAGGAATAACAGTGCAGGAACTTGGACTATGTGCTGTGCTGGATAAATGGATATGACTGTTATTCTTTAAGTAAAACAGTCATCTAGAGGATTTTCAGATGACTTTTGGCATAAACAAATAAGAAATGTTATGTGAGTGGTTTATTTAGTTTTGTTTACAAATCCCCAGTCCATTTATTTAGCAGATTTCTTGCATTACTCAGATTTTCATTGCTGTTACCAAATACCTGAAAAAAATAAACAATTTACAAGACAAAAGGATTATTTTGGCTCATGTTTCAGAGGTTTTAGCTTGTGATAGGGTGGTTCTGTTGAACAAAATGGTCAATGCCATAGTGTGTGCTGGGGTAAGCTGCCCAATGAGCAGCAGACAGGAAACAGAGATAGACAGCATGAGATGCAGCCAAAAGGAGGTGGCCAGGGATCTGATGCAGTCCCGAAAGCCACATGCCCATGGCCTACGCCCCACAGAGAGGCCAGCTTCTCAGTTTCCAACAGCTGCCAATAATAACATCAAGCCATGATGCTGTGAATGGATTATCCTACTGGTGAAGTTCGAATCTTCAAGATCCAGTCATCTTCTCAGAGTCCCTCAGTGAGTATGTGAGACATCTGGGGGCCTCTTTAAATCCAAGTCATAACACATGTAGATTTGGTTCCTCTTTTACCTAGAAAAGACCTAATCATTTGAAGATGAGACCTTACTGTACTCACTCTCATCCAAAAAGTTTTATAATGAAACCATTCCAAAATCTTCTTCTTTAATTTACATACTTTTTAGCGTTCTCTTTTTACTATTATTTTTACTATTGTTTTTCAAAAATTTGTTTCTCCTAACTTTTGGCCTCTGTGTTTACTTTATTTCTAGATTTTGAAACACTTTCCTCAAGCTCATGGTAACACAAATTTAGCAAAATTAGTAATCATCCTTTATAGAAATATCTGTATTTTCGTAGAACACCACTAATTGCATAGCCATGTTTTATTTCTACCAGTAAGTTTAAGAGTTAGAGCTCTACATCAAATAGACTCCCTCCACACCCCTCTATAATACTTAAAAATTGATCTAGACTATCTAGTTTAGATCTGCTGTGACCTTGAGTGAATTATTTAGCCTTCATTTGCCTCAGTTTTTCTTTTATATTTTAAAGTAGAAAAAACAAAAATGATACAAATTTTTAAAGGAAGATAGTAGGAGAGTAACAATGGTTCATACATTGTATATTGCTATCTTCAAAGTAGTTTCTATATTACAAGATATAGCATGAAAAATTGATCAGCAATCTAAGCATAAAACTTTGTTTTAATGAACTAATTCTATCTGTCTATCTATCTATCTGTCTATCTATCTATCTATCTATCTATCTATCTATCTATCTATCTATCTATCTATCTATCTATCTATCTCCTTTTCTCCATCCTAGTTCTCTTTCATTTTGAGTTATTTCTTCCCATTTCACAAAATCTATCGCACATTTTGGATCTTATGTGCTATTTCCGGTTCATATACTAGGAAGACAATATGATGTTTACACATGTGAGCTTGATTTATTTCACTTATGATTATATTCTCCTGTTACATCCATTTACCTATAAAATTCTCAAATTTGTCATTTTTTTAGATGAGTCGTACTCCATTGTGTGAAAATATCCCATGTCTTTTATCCACTCCTCTGTTGATGGTCATTTGGGCTGTGTCTAAGATTCAGCTATGACAGATTGTGTTTCTATAAACATGGGTACCTATATATCACTGTGTCATGAAGTTTTGAATTCTTCTGAGAAAATGCTGAAAAGGGAATAGTGGGGTCAAATGGGACCTCTAATCCTAGTTTTTGAGGCATTTCCACACTGATTTCCATAGTGATTGTACAAGTCTACATTTCCACCAACAGTAGAGGAGGGTTTCTTTTTCCTTACAACTTCACCAGCATTTGTTATTGGTTGATTTCCTGATGATAGCCCCTTTTCTGGAGTGAAATGGAATCTTAGTATTCTTTTAATTTGTATCTCTCAAAGGACTATGGATGTTGAACAGCTTTCATACATTTATTTGCCATTTGTATTTCTTCATCTGAGAAATGTGCATTCATTACAGATGCCCAGTTTTGGACTGAGTCTTTGAATTTGCAGGGGTATGACCTTTGTCAATTCTTTTATACTTTGTAGATAGAAATGTATTGTTAGATGAACAGTCAGTAAAAATTTTTTTCTACTCTGTGGGTTTTCTTTTCACTCTGTTGAAGATATCTTTTGATGTGCAAAAGCTTTTTGAAAGGATGAGATCCTAGTTGTTGATTCTTTGAAGTATTTCCTGTCAGTTTGGGTATTGTATCTAAAGTATCTGCCTATACCTGTATCTTCAAGATTTCTACTCCCTTCTCTTCCAGTAAATTTTGTGTTTTCTGTTTTAGTATTCAGATCTTTGATCAATTTTGACTTTAGTTAAGTGCATTGTGATATACACGGGTCTAGTTCTAGTCTTTGGCATTTAGACAACCAGATTTTCCAGCACCATCTATCATGAATGAGGTTTTCTTTCTTCCAATAAACATGTTTAGCTTTTTTTTTTTTTTTTTCAAAGATAAGGTGACTGAAAATGTTTATTGTTGTGTCTGCATCTTTTGACAGTACTATACTGATTTCATCATAGTAGTATTATATTATAATTTCAAGTTTGTGATACCTCATGCCTTGCCTTTGCTACCCAGAATTGCTTTTGCTAGTCTAGGTGTCTTCTGGTTCCAGCTGAATTTTATGAATTATTTCTCCACTTCTGTGAGGTTTGCTTCTGGTGTTTTAATCAAGATTTCACTAAATCTGTGTAACAAATTTTGGTGTATGGCTATTTTCACTATTTTTGTTTTTCCTATCCATGAGCAAGGGATATCTTTCCATTTTCTTATATCCTGTTCAACCACTTTTCAGAATAGTAAATTTTCAATGTATAGGTCTTTTACTTCCTGTATTAAACTTCCAAAATCATTTATTTATTTATTTGCTACAGGGTCTTCTTACACAGTTTGGACTATAGTGATTTTCCCGTCTCAGCCTCCCCAGGACTGAGAATACAGGCATACACCACCATCCAGAGCTAGGACTGACACTGCATGTAGTACAAGGGGTCAAACCTGGGTCCTTGCACTTGCCAGCGGGTGCTTAGAATGCCAAGTTGTCTCTCCAGCCCTCCTTTATTAGATTGAATCCTAAGTATTTCATTTTATGTATGCTATTTTGAAGGCGTGGTTTCCTTAATTTTTCTCTTAGTGAGTTTCTTTGTGTACAGAAACACTATTGATTTTTAAAATGTTTTTATTAATTTTAATGAAAAATAAATAGCAATGAGACAGTTTCAAAACAGGTTAGCAAGACAGTTACAATAATTAATACATTGCATAATGTCTTCATAGTAGTTATTCAGAGCACAAGATGCAGACATGATCTGTTGTCTAAACAATATTAGTACAAGTCTTTCTTCTCATTGAACTAAGAGAAAGTTGCTGTATATCTATCCTATTTTGCATATATATATATATATATACACACACATATATATTTAGACAACCACATATGCATATATATATATATATATATATATATATATATATATATATA
>PVKA01050518.1:0-12627 GCA_004027165.1 Ctenomys sociabilis | reverse complement strand
GTATGCCTATCCTGGGTCTAGCTGTTGTGTTCAGTTCCTTTTTTGCTGCAGCTCCTTTGGTTCCCCTCTGTTGGTTCCCGGGGTCAGCCCTCCTGTGTCAGGCAGGTCGTTCCCCAGGTGGGTGGGCCTGGGCTTTGGTGGGTCTTCTGGGCTCACAAAAGCATAGTGGATGATCTTATTCACTGAGTAGGCTGTACTGAGCTGGCCAGCTTGTGCTCGGTCCGGGTCTACAGGCCGTAGCCCAAGAAGGCTGGGAAAGGTCCCTCTGGTGAAGTGTGCCTGGAGCCCTCACTCACAGGCCAGGCTGTGCTGGGTTTTGGTCCTTAGCATGGGACCGTGAATTGCTGAGAAATGTCCCTCCAGCATGGCAGGCTTAGAGTTCTCACTCCAGGCCGACCTGCACTGGGTCTGGGGCTTTGGGCTGGGACTGGTAATCACCTGGAAATGTTTCTCTGGCACAGTGTGCCTGGAGCTGTCACCGGGCCATGGGGGATGGTGGGCAGGTAATCCCTGGGAAATATATCTCAGGCACGATGGGCCTGGGGTTCTACACTCACTGACCTTTGATGCCCAGAGAATCGGGGAAATTCCCACTCAAACAATGGGCTTTAGGTCAGGGGATCCAGGGAGGTGTTGGTGAGTGGGTCCTGAGGTTTCACGCCAGTCACTGGCTTGGAGGGGTTGGGGACAGGGATCTGCCTAGCGCGCATGGGAAGAATCCAAAGGCTCTCCCTCAGACTCACCACACTCTCACTGATCTGGGAAGCCTGGTGAGTCCTGTAAATTCACTCTCGCTGGGAGAGCTTGGCGCGGGATCCAGGAGGCCCCTGGAGTCAGCCACTGTCTCAGGCTGGTCTCTGGCTGGGCGGGCGTGGGCGGGATTGAGGAAGATGGCGGAGTCGGCCGCGCTGTCTCTGGCCGGTCTCAGGGGCTCCATTTGTCCATTTCTTAGGTTTCATAGTTGTATCACATATTTCTGGTTATTGTCTTATAACTGCAACTAAGACAATTAGAGCTGAACTCTCCCAGATTTGCATAACTGCTTGCTGATACAGCTGGTTTCCAGCTTTTCTGCTAGAGTTTATTACAGGAATGTTTGCTCATGTCCTGACTGCTAACTCCTGTCCGTCTCCCCACCCATGCATTGCTTAAAAGCCAGAGGAAGGCAGACAGCTTTCCGAGCTTCCCAATTCTCCAGCCACCTTTTGCTCCATTCAAGGAAGAAATTGCCAATTATTTCTTCAGGCTAGCAGTTTTCTTCATAATTCCACCACCATTGCTATTCTGAGCTGAGTAAATGTTTTTTAAGTAATAATATCTCTCAGTTTCATGCAGTTTATGTTCCCTAGGTGCCTCATATCAAATCTTTTCTCCTGTGCTATTTAGGACATTTTAATTCGTAAATGTCTAACCCTTCCTGACATACTTATTCGTGTCAGCCAAGAAACTGCTCCAGTGGGAAAACACTGGGGATTGAACTCTGTCCCATCTGACAGGTAAAAAATGAGATCTTTAAAGGGGAATGACCAATGTTTTTTGCTGAACATTGTGCATACAAATAAAGCCTTAAATGCTCTAGTCAGGTTTCCAATTTTCTAGTGACTTATGAGAATGTAGGTTTTTTCTTCCAGTAAAAATTGAACACTTCCTGTAAACATGGTAAACCAGAACATTTTAGTCAACAACTCATTTCTAATTATGTATTTGTTTACACATTTTTCTTCATGCCAAATCCTCAGCTGTCTCAAGGGACACACAGAAGTTTACATAGATTTTTCATTTGTACATAATACTTCTCTTTGTGCATTGTTTTTAAAGTAAAGCACATACATTAGCTTGATCAATTTAACTAAGAAATTATTAAACATTGTACTCTTTATACTCTGTACAGATGACTAAATTGAGATAGATTTTAAATGAGTTGAGAAATTCATGTGGTTTGTAGAGTTTAAAGTCTATTCCTGGTATTTTGGTCTTTCCTCTTTATAATTTTAATTACATAATATTATAAACTCTATAATCATCCAGGTTTTTTTTTTTTTTTTTTTTTTTTTTTGTCTTTTTGAGACAGGGTCTCACTATGCAGTTCAGGCTAGCCTCGAGCTCACTTTGTAGCTCAGGCTGGTCTCGAACTCACAACAATCCTCCTGCCTCAGCCTCCCGAGTGCTGGGATTACAGGCATGCGCAGGTATTTTTTCTTCACATATGATATGGTTATATATTTTTGAAATGTCAATTCAATTTTGAAATTATTTTGTTTATCGGTTCATTTTTGAAATTGAGAAACTCTATTTGCAGAAATGATTTATTTAAATAGATTGTGAGACAAAATTTTGCCAGTATAAAATCCTTACTGAACAAATATGACTCCCTTATTCTCAGTGAGGGTGGTACACATTTAAAAATAGCATATATATACTAAGAATGTATTTTTATCCAATGTGGTAAGTATGTTTAGCCTATTCTCTTTAAACAAAAATAAAATCATTGAACACATATTTCATTGTAATTTTCATTTATTTTCTGGCATAAAAATACATACCATATTTCATTCAGTTCTTGTTTTAAGAGAGGAAATTGTGTGTAAAGAATGAATAAAACTGCATCCATTTTTTATGATCTTGGATCCAGATACTTGCAGAGGAGTCAAGGCTGTCTATTATATAACCAATCTTGTTCCTAAGAAGCATTGCTTAAAATGTTTATTTTTAAAATGTAAGATACATTCAAGATACTGATGGCAGTGAATTAGAGAGCTACTTTCTGTAGTTCCAAGAAAGTCCTGCCTGTTATAGATATTTAGTAAACATTACTGCTTGGGTCTTATACATGCCCCAAAGCATATTTGCCAAAAGGATTGGCTGGCCAGTCTGTGGTGCTACTGGAAGACAGCTGAATCTTTAGTTTGCAGGATCTAAAGAAAGAAGTTACATCACTGGGGAGGTAGGACCCTGGACCCATCTTTGCTTCCTACTCGCTATGTGATAAGTAGTCTTCCTTCTCCACACACTAATATCATGATGCACTGCACTATTACAGGCAGCAGTGCCAAGTGACCATAGACTGAGTACTCTGAAAGTATGAGCTAGAAGAAAACTCTGTGCCCTGTAAGTGATTATTCTCATTTTTTCATAGTAACAGAAAACTGATTAACACAGGAGATAAAATAAAGAAGAGGAAAGGACCAGGAAGTAATCAGAAGGAAGAATGTTTAAGGCAAAGGGAAAATTAGGAAAACCCTGAAGTAGGAGAACAAATGCAAATATTTAGGAATTTCTTATGGCTGAGGTAGTTTGATCAAAGATTGATATCAGAATAGCTGTCTGAAAAGGTATTTCTTATGGCTGAGGTAGTTTGATCAAAGATTCATATCAGAATAGCTGTCTGAAAAGGTATACAGGAATCAGAATATATCAGGCATGTTAAAGTGTAACAGGGATGTTAAAATGTAGTATAAATACAATTAAAGACCACAAGAGAAAAATGAGTAAGATAAACTAATTTCTGATTCTGAACACTGAGCACTATAAAGAGAGCATTTCTCTCTACACAGGTGGATTAAGAATAAAAACAGAAGGTACACTTTAAAGATATGACAGTGTTTCAGGATATAAATGATAGTGACTTTAATGAAGGTAGGTAACAGTAGGGGTAGTGACAGGACATTACTTTTAGGTATATTTTAAGTGTACTTATGATTCTAACAGATAGACAATGGATCAGATATACTGCATTAATAGGAGAGGAATGGAGACACCACTTGTGGTTTAGAGCTTAGTAGAAAAATGAATAACTTTGATTTTCATTGAGGTGGACAGATGGAGAACAGAGATAATTTGTTTGAGCCATAGGGAGGGACACCAAGAGTTGGATTGGATGCATATTGTATTTATGATATGTATCAGATATCATAAATGTGGACATGATAAAGTGATTATTAAACCCAAAAGATCTGAAGCTTCAGTAGGAAATCTGAGCATGAGCTCACAGATGGTGTTTGGAATCCTGAAAGAAAAGGAATGCGTACAAAGAGATCACATCTAACACCTGAGATCTAGAATGATGTAACTTCTGTAATAAAGGTGAAAAGGAAGTTAAACTTAGAACAGGAACAAAAAAATGAGACCAGCAAACAAACCAGGATTTCCTGAAGCATGAGGAAAGAAAATCATTGCAGAAACTGAAACAGTATCAGTGTTTGAGAGCTATGAAGTTTCAAGGCATTAAAAATGAGAATCAAGACTCTAGTACAAAATTACTGGAGGCATGATAATTCAGGGAGTGTTCTTTTTTATAATGGAGTAATTTTGGGGAATTCAGTAGCTTTAGGCAAGCCTAGGAAGTCAGGAAAAGACTGAATATGAATTTTTGAGTTTTCCTCTGAAACGGAGAGGACAAATATGGTCACATATGGAGTTAATATTTTAATTGCTTTGAAGCTGTTCTCAGTGCTGATGTTACTGTTTTAAATAGGAGATACTTCCATGAGCCTGTAGCTATTTTGAAATTGTCAGTTGATAGTATAAGAAATGCAGATGATTACATAAGAAATAAAAGTTTAATTGCAATAACAATTTCCATGAAAAAGATGCCTTTGACTGCTCCTATTTCCTCAGCTAAAAGCAGATATTTATTAACTTCTACATGAATAAGTAAGTCTATAGATGTACAAAGATTTTAGATTGACAATGAAATCATTAGCAAATCTTATACTGATTGTTTCTTATTTCTCAGTCAACTGACCTTGTTCATCAGTGCCATAAAGGAAAAGGCTAACATAGCAGTTTTTTTAAAAGAAGATTTAAAATGGTGTGGACCTAAAATATAATAAAAATTCCTTGTTAAAGGTCTTGTAAGTAGATTTTAAATTCCTAAAATCAGGTTACTATTTTATGTAGTCCCAGCCTATCAAACCTCATCTGAAACACTATTCAATTCTTTCTCGCATTTCCTATTAGCAAATCAAACTGAACCAGTACAAGAGAAAGGCCCAATGCACACAAGTAGGTTACACATATCCTTGTAAAGTTACTGAAAATTTCAGTAATATATTAGTTCTGGCCATCATTTTAACAGCCAACATAAAAGCAAGATACATTCATTAGATAAAAACATGTTCTTTGGCCAAACATGGCTTCATTTTATATTGACATCTTAAATTATAAAATAGTTGAGTAGTTATTAATATAATGTATATTATATACTAACTGAACCATAATGAAACATTAAACAATGATTAAAACTCCTGAACAGCACAGTGGTGATTTATTATTATCATTGTTGATTTCAATACTTGATCTTCAAAAAACCTCATAATTTTCTTATACTAGCAGTAACAAATAATAAGTGATATCGAAAGAGATGTTAAAAGAAGAAATATCATCATTTTGATGGAAATAATATAGAATGGCAATTGTCTGTTTTAATCCAAACAATCATATAAGGTAAGTATTAATTTTGCAGAATATAATAGATAACTAAAGCTAAAGATAAGCAATTTAATAAACACAATACAAATACTGATTAACCCAATATAATTTGATTTGCTACTAAGAAGCCAGAGTACAGTTTGAAAGTTCATTAGGTAACAAACATACAAGAGAGATTATTAAACTGAGTAGCCCTAAAATTTATCATTGCAGAGGCAAATGTGAATGTGACAATAGTCTAGGGATGCAGTCAATCCATGCTTGCTATAATGATCCGACTTTCACTGGGCATTTAACCCAGTCTCAGGCTGAAAAATGGGGCCTGTTCCCAGTATACTTCAGATTCCTATTGTTATCCTTTCCAATTGATCTTTCATATATCTCTTCTTAATCATACATACAACTTCTGCTTCATACTGAAGAGCCTTCCAGGCTTTGCAATGTAAAGACAATAAACCCTTTTTAAACTTGGAAGCTTAGGAAGTTCCATGACAAGGAGCGGGTATTATGTAAGAAACTCCAAAACAGATCACTTCACAAAAGATATTTTGGGGGCTGGGGAAAAGCTTGGCAGTTTCAATGCCTGCCTGGAAAGCACAAGGACTTGGGTTTGACCCCAGGTACTGCATGCCATGCTGGTCCAGGAACCAAGCATGCGTCCAACTGGGCATGGTGATGCACACTTAATCCCAGTGCTGGGGAGACTATAAACAAACAAACAAACAAATGATATTTTATGTACATTTCAATGGAAATGTTTACATAGTTTTTGTTTTTCATAAAATATAAACTTTATTTTTGTTTTAATCCTATTTTTCAAATATTCTCTATTCTTATTAAGAAGACTGGTGTTTCTTCTGTTTCAATTGTGATGGTAGTTATGGCAAAATCTAGTCACTCTCTAGTTCTGCAGTTAGGACACACATTATATTAAAATGTCTTTTCTCCTTTCTTTGATATCCTGTAGCATCCCCACACTATCTATAATGTATAGCTGTTAAAAGTTATTCAATCATTTTCAATTCATTTGCTTCATAGTGCCTTAAATAACAATTCTACTTTTTAATTTTTATGGGTAGAACTATGAACTGCACTGACCTAAACCCTCAGTAATTGTGGAAGGAAATTGGTTCTTCTGATTCTAACGACACTCACTCATCATATGCAATAATATATATATATATATATATATTATAATATATAAGTTATATATATATTATACATAAAATTTATACTGTTACAATGTTAGCTACATCAATTTTGTTTCTTAGGGAAAGTTAATGTCTCTTATTTCCAGTTATTTCTTTTCAATATTTGAGATTGTCTGATGTGACATGAACATTATTATACAGATTAGGAATAATATAAGTACGATTTGCATTTTTCTTGAAAACAGTAAATTTTCAAAACGTAGGGATCAGGGAGATGGCTCAGAGGAATAAGTGCCTTCCTGGCAAGTGCAAGGGCCTGAGTTCAATCCCTGGTTCTGAAAAAAACAAAAACAAACAAACAAACAAAAAAACACATAAAGGTGTTTCATTATTACTGGGTTTCTTATATGGCAAAACAAATACGACATACGTGCTGCCTCTTTATATTGTACACACACAGTCCCATTTTCTTTGTTAAATTGCATCCAATTATGTTATGTCTAAAACATCAGGTGCTTAGGGCGAAGTCCATATGCTATTACCTTTTTATGGCTATCATCAATTGTCACTGAAGTAAAATTAAGTGAAGTGAGGTCCTGTGGAGTGGCCACTGCCCGTCCTCTGTGGGGAGGGCCCTAGGAGATTGTTTGACAGATTCCATTAATGATGATGCCAAGTAGTGCGGAAGTGTGGGCTTTGAGAACAAGAAATAATTCCTGACAGGTGAAACTACATGACCAAAATTCCCAAAGTTTAATGTCTCCTAGTTGAACAATTTATTCATCCTAAGAATACGTTTATTTAAAAGAATACTGGCAGTATTTATCTTCTGAGAGGCTTGTTTAGCTCAGATAATAAGTGCATGGAAAGTTCCACATAATTAAGCCTGAGATGGTAAATAAAGCATATATGCTTGGTAAACAGCTTCCTAAAGTACCACATAAGTGACAATGATTAGATACAGAATTACTGTTACTTTTCTGCATTCTTTCCTTGTGGTTAGCATGTTTTGAAAGTAAGACAGTATGCTGAGCTAAGTAAATACTTCTGTAAGTAAGACCAGTATGATTCCTACTTACAAGGATCACAAAATTTTTTATACTTGTGATCAAGGGATTATGGGATGATTTAATCATGTCAAATTTTCTTTATGGTTGGCTTGCTTAGATGTTAGGTTAGCATAGCTAATTTATAGAGCCAACTGGTAATTTATTTCAATCATAGAACCATATCAGGCTTATTCAAAAATACCCTGTTATTTTCTAGATGAATTACTTTCTAGCCAAATTATGCTGTCTAGGCCACCCGAACTATTAAAATGGCAATATTTAATAATACATTTTTTTTCATACCGTAAAGAGTAACTTCTATATAACCCTAATAATATGCTAGTGGTTCTCTAAGTAGCCAATGGACAATTATTTTTAACTTACAAGTAATATGTCTGTCAAGGCAGACGTAATTAAGTTTATTATGACAAGCAACATCAAATTTATGGTTTCCACAGGATGTCTGCTCAGGTGGAATGTTCGCTGAATTTTACTGAGGAGGGTTTTATATACCCACAGCAATATCCAATGTGAAAGAGATTCTTTCACCCATTATAAGCATGCTGTTTTTGTAGGAAGTAAAATATGATGCTGGTAAATCAATTGTCAGCTTTTCAATCCCTTATCTGAGAAATGGCATGTATTATTTCTGTTGAATGCCATGGTTAAGTCATATGACCTCATATGCTAATAAAGGAAAAAGAAGATGCATTCATATATTGTTCAAGAGGAGGTGGATCAAAATATTGGAAAACATGTTGATGAATTTCACTCATCATATTACATGTATTCTACAGGAAAAAATTCTTTCCTGGAAAGAGATAATTAGGGAAGGCCAAATAAAAATTACAATTGTCCACAAATATATCCTTAATATAGTTTTTGCACTCTTCTTAAACATGACATTTTTCAATGTTCAATGATTTGGAGATGTTAATTATTTGTGTCATTGGAACAAGGGATTTTTATAAAGGCCATAGTAGCAGTGTTAGTTATCACTTAGTAATGGGCTAAAGTCTAGAATTACTTCATGTTACTTAACTGATATCAAGGAATTTGATTTGGTTCAGCAGAAGGTACTCTGCATCTTTCTGGGGGGAAATGATTAAGTATTTTATTGAAAACATATATAATCATTACTTTTATACCGAGATTTAAATTTGCCATCCCTGAATTATGTTGAACAGATTTATGTCTGGTTAAGAGCTATATAAGTATTATGAAGAAGTCACAAAACTTTTGGCCTCAGTCTCATGCACTACTATTTTCAGTGTGACTATATGGTGCACCCTTTGTCAATTGTAACAACTGAGTTGTCTATTAATTAAAGGAGGAAAAGGCACTCTATAATTTACACCCAAATATCTAAAAATTTATCTTCCACCTTCAATGCTCCAGTCAATTGCTGATGAATTTATCAGTTGAATTTTTATTATTCATTACCACTTAAATTCTGGTGTATTAGGTAGGATCTATCAGAGGAATAGAATCAACATAAAAGATATGTATAATTATAAAGGTTAGTCATTTGGTAGGCTTACAGGATCAAGGGGGGCAGAGTACCAATGATCTTCTGTGGAATCAGAGGCAGAGAGTTATTTAAGATTCGTGTGTGCATTGGAGATCCAGTGATCCAGTGGGAGCCTAAGGTAAAGATCTGGAAGCATTCACTGAATGCTTGTGCAAATAAGTGTGTGTCGATGTTTAAAAGCCAAAGTCTGTATTGGGAGGCTGAAAAGTTTGCTCTGGAAGCCTGAAGAAACTACAGAACACAGACCAAAGTCAATGACAAAGACCAGAGTTCCACTGGGGTGGGGAGGGAAAGAGGAAGACTTGCTCCTTCTTTCGCTTTCTCTTCCACCCAGGCTATGACAATTGGTTGGTGCCACCCACAGCTGAGGGTGCCCTTTCCAGGCACAGAGCAGTCATATTCGTGCACATGCATAGATTTACTAATCTATGTAGGTAGTTCTTCCTCAAGTCGAGTGGACATATTGATCCAAGTTGATATATTATAATTAGCAATCATGTTAATGACTAACAATTAGTAAATGTTTATACTTTTTATGAAGAAGCACTTTAAAAATATATAGCAAAACTCTTTTTCCCCATTGTCTTTGGAGTTGAATTGTGAGGAATTTTTTATATAGATTTAGTACAGGGTCTACAGGGTCTTGCTACATCAGAGTCATAGTGATTCTCTTGTTTTCACCCTCCAGGCACTGAGATTACAGGTGCGCACCACAATGCTCAGTCTTAGATTCTTTCTATTTAACCTGTTTCTAACTTGTTTCATCCACTTTATTAGTTTTTCATAAAAGTAATATAAATGTAAAGTAAATAATGTATTATGATGTTATAGATAAATGGATTTTCGTAGATATGCCTCAGTAACTCAAGATTTAAGGAACATTTTTAATACCATAAGTAACTTAGAAGTGAATTATTTTTAAAGAATTTTCATATATGTACAAAAGTATACTCACCTTTTCTCACCATGTTTGTTTCTTTTACACAATTCTGACATTATGGTTATGCAATACACCAATAATTTACACTATCCTTTCATATTTTAGAATCAGTTTAGAATAAAGCTGTACTGCTAATTTAGAGTGTCAGGAGCATCTCTCAACTTGTGAAACTTCTGAAACACTGATCTATTTGAAGCTCTATACTGTAAGGCTCTCATGAAATTGAGGTCAGTTCCTATCAAGAAAATACATTACATTAGTTCACTGCTGATCCATAGTAAATGGAAAATGGATTCACATATTTTTTGGTTTTCTGTTTTTCACTTTCCTCCTCCTTTTGCCTATACAAAACTACCAGTATTTTAGCAAGGCTTTTCTTCAAAGCATCAGTCCACGGGAAATCACGGTAATACATAAATACATTTTTCATGACACCAACATTAAATGACTTTGTTCAAGTGAATTCATACCAAAAGGAGAAAGCAGCCTTGAACACATTAGAAACTTCCTTAAGCTACAAAGAAAACTCTTCTTTTTAATCTTTTCTGAATATTTATTGTAAGAGCTGCTCTCAACATATAAGTTAAAGGGTGGATGAAAATCAAAGGAAAGGTGATGAAAGGCAAAGTAATTGAACACTTGCAGACCTCAGTTGGAGTTTATTTTCAGAAGGGTCAATTGACTGAGTTAATTTGCTCAGCTGTAGCAATAATGGATTAGTGATTTAAGATTCAGTATCTTTTACTTCCTGGAAAATATGTGGTAAGCCTCAATAAAGTATATTTTATTCAACTGCTCTACTTTCCTGTATTCCAACCAAGCAACATTTCTTGTGATCCATTAAAACACTTCTGGAGAATTTAAAAAAGCACAGTGGAAAATGTGCCACTTAAATATATATTTTAGGATTTTAAAATCATAAAATTAATGTAAATCACATTAGGATCATAGAGCATAAAAATGGTTCTCTGTAGGGTTTAAATATTCTGTTAGTACCTTAGGTACCTTTGCGTGAGAACTAAACGTTGAAATGGACTGGACGAAATGAAAGTGAAACTGTCTACTCTGTATTCATTGTCTAAACTCAACTGTGCACAGTTTGTACCTTTCCAATTAGTTCCCTTCTAAAGACAGAATAGTTTTGGTCTCAGAACAATTGAGAGTGTTTTCTAAATGGCTAATTTAGCACAAATTGATTCAATTAGGACACCATTAAGAATCACTTCAAGACTGGGCATGGTGGTGCACGCCTATAATCCCAGCTCTTTTTTTTTTTTTTTTTTTTGTTTGTTTGTTTGTTTTGAACAATTTTACTATATTAAATACAGAAAAAAAAACAAAGGTTAACAAAATTGACAAATATTGGGGAAGGTATAGAGTTACAAGAAATCATAGAAATACTAGTAAATATTTATCCCTGGTCATCACTGAATTGCATCTGGGGCTTACCCTGCTTTCCTTCATAATCCCAGCTCTTGGAAGACTGTAAACAGGAGGATCACTACAAGTCCAATCTAGTAGTGAGACCCTGAACACCCTGTAGACCTTTCCCTAAAATACAAAAAAAAAAAAAAAAAAAAAAAAAAACAAGTACTGTATTATTTTATTTTGCAGGACCAGGGATTGAATTCAGGCCCCTGCACTTGCCAGGCAAGCACTTATTCTACTGAGCTATCTTCCCAGTCCTGAAATCACTTCAGTATAACTCACTTTAATGCTTTCTTAGATTTAAAATATATATTTTAAAAGAGATATTTCTAGTAAACTAATTTTAGGGGCATTGCAAAGTAATTATTCATTTATTAATAATTTATCTTGGAAATGAAATATGATTATGAATATAATATTAGCAAATAATACACACTTGGGATAAACATGAGCTTAATCAGACACGATATATCAACTTTAAATTTCAAAGTGATTAGTAGAAATGTTCCACTATATGTCTTAGTTTTTGGTACTTTGGAAACTTTTACCTATTGTTTTAAGTTATTGATGAATGCATGACAAGCAATTAACATTATTTGTTAGACTGGGACACAAGAACAGAGAAATTCTATATCTAGAATGAAAGTGTATAGGTTGTGACAGTTGCGTTATAACATTGACTCCGTCATTATCATGTATTATCATATGTACATGCATGTGTGTTAAATTCTATTTCACAAGTTACTACAAATGCAATATTTCTCTTTTGTAGCAAATCACTTACATTTGGGGATTTTCTAAAACTCTAGTGTGGTTGATTTTAAGACTGGTAAAGAAAAGTTAAGGATATAAGGACATTTCTAGCTCTAAATTAGAAAGTAGGCAAGTTACAGTAGCATTAATGGAATTGAAATTACTTATCTCACCAAAAAGTTATAGCTAGAGTAATCCCACTGTGGTTTCACGTATTTCACCGACTTGTTTTTCTATGTCTCATTCTGATAACAGCTCTTTTTAAAAGACTTATATCATGAATACCCTAAAAGGGTGAATTCCTTCCTACAAACATGACACTATAAAATAAATGAAAGTGCCTAT
>PVKA01050517.1:0-12688 GCA_004027165.1 Ctenomys sociabilis | reverse complement strand
CCACCACACCCGGCAATGAGCACTCTTAGACTGTATTCTGGTCCCTCTTCCTGGGTGAGCTCAGAACTTCCTTTCTTCCTCATCCCACAAGCCAACTCTTCCAATATGAGCATGATGTGTCAAAGTAAGATCCATGTAAACTCTGCCCCTAGCCAGTCCCATAAACCACCCAACCTCTGTCTCCACCTCTAGGGTCTCTAGCTTCTCTTTTGGCCACTCTCTTCTACCTAGCAATAAAAGATTTCTTTGCTTTCACCTGCTTCTCTTTTGTACCAAGAAAGGAACCTTATAGTAATAAGCAAGTTTTGTGTGTTTTAACTTGTTCTGTTACATTGTCTACTGTCATGTTTTAGGGTTCTTGCAAGGGGAACAATATAACATAGGACACAATTTAAAATAGTATTTTATAATGAATTACCCAAAAATCATATACAAGAAGTGCAGAAAATCTGCCCATACACATAAAAATTAAAGACTGCAGCTTAGGGTCTAGGTCCTAAGATCCTGCATGAATCCAGATGAAAACCTGGAGCTCATAACAATGCCTCCCATGAGTCCAGCTGTATGCCTTGAGCCCACAATGAAGTCTCATGCAGGCTTGCTGCATGAGACTAACCCTGTGCTGGAAAGGCCCAAAGGTCAATGGTGGAAGCTAGAAAGTCTATGCCAATGGGATGAAGGATCTGTGCTAGCAGGCTGAGGGATCTGAACTGAAAGTAGGAAAAAATGCTCAAGGTAAGCACTAGAGCACACACACCCACAAAAGAATCACAGCTATCCAAACAGTGAGGTCCCAAGCTCCTCCAGTGATGAGGAAAGCCAAGTTCCCATCAGGAAAGCCAATGTGACAAGCTTCTCTATAGGTTGAACAGTGTACCATCTTCCCATCCAGGAAACAATGCTCAGGATGAGGACCAGAACTCTCCCAAAGTTCATAGAGAAAGGCAGTGTGACAAGGTCTTCCAGCAGAATAGCCAAAGAAAACTAGTAGCATCCAACAACTTCAACAGCTTCCAGCAGCTTCTCCAAATATCATCTTTACCAGCTTTCTGGGAGCTTCTCCTGCTCTCCCTTTTAGGCTGCTGACAACAATCCTCTGGGCGGGGGGGGGGGGGGGATCATAAAACTACCACCACTCTAGCTGAATTCAGTTGAGTGGAGTAAGTAGACCACCAAGTAGAAATCCACTACATCCTGAGGGACTGGAGTGGGAGTAGAGCCCCTCAGAAAGTCCCATAGAATGGTCAGGAAGTGACACCTATAGAAGGTCCCAAGAAATGAGGCATTCACTCAAAGAACTTACGTTTATCTCACCTGATGCAGCATTTCACTAGTGAATGAAAGCTCTATTCTCAAGTAATATGGTCAAATTATAAAGGTCAAGCATTGCTTAACTCCATAGCTACCTGAAGTTAATGTCATTTATGTGCAATGTCCTGGATGGGCAACATACAGAGAACAGTTTAGTAGTCCAGTGTTAAGAAGGAAGAAGAGAAGCTTAATATCATTAGCCGATAGCATAAGCAGTTGAGCTTAATCAAACATATTAGACATAACATGGAACAAGTATTTTCCATCAAGTATGTATATGTTAAACTTTAAATCCCTGCAGACTGTGAAGAAAAAAATTTCTTAAATAAAAATAATTTTAAAATAGGAATAAACAATTACATATTTTTACAAAGAAATTTAGAAATCTAACCATATACAGCATTGTAGCAGGACAGTCCTATGACATTTCTTTTTCTTGTCTGTTGTTTTCATTTATTATCCTTCTTATAGGTCTTGCTTTATCTTGGTCTTATCCATCCAACAGAAAAGTATAAAAATGAGGTATTAAAAGTAAATCCATACTAATATGCTGAGCTGTATGGGCCAGGAAGATGGCTCCATGCTTCCCTGGTAAGACCAAGGGCTTGAGTTCAATCCCCAGTTGCACCAAAAGGAGAAAAGCTGAGCTGTAAAAGGCTCAAGTCAATAGCTTCTAACATTGCCAGTCCTATGGCTAACCCATGCTATTATGGACTATTGGACTATATTGGAATATTTTCCTGAATTCATGCACCTACAATATTTAAATGGCAATAGAATAACCATCTCTGACAAAACTGAACGAAAAAAGGAATGCAAATGAAGGACCATTTTGTATCTTTATATACAAAATAGTTAGGACAGATATGCCGCTACTTTCTCTTAATTCAATGAGAAGAAAGATTTGTACTCATAGTATTTAGACAGGATATCATGTCTGCATCTTGTACTAAGAATACTACTACAAAGACAACAATATACAATCTATTAATTATTGAAACTGTCCTACTAATTAGTTTTGAAGCTATCTCATTGCTATTTGTTTCTCAATAAAATTACTAAAAACAAAAACAAAAGAGAGAGAAGGAAGAAGTCAAGGAAGTGGCAGCTAATGAGCACAGGATTTCTTTCTGGGGACAATAAAAGTGCTCTGTATTTAAGTGATGGTAATGACTGCACAACTCTTGAAAATATACTAAAAACTACTGAACTGGACATTTTAAAATATGAATTCATTACATCAGATTTATTTTTTAAATGCAGCTTATTTTCTTAACACTTTGTTCATGACAAAAACATAATTTTTATTACACTTTTTTCTTCTCAATTTAAGATGTGATTTATAATTAAAGTTAAAAGTTCTAAATCTTTAACTAATCTAGGAAGTAAAGCAAAGTTTCCAAATAATAAAAAATGAAAGCAATAGCATATGCATTTTTAGCTTAATTTAGTCAATAAAGAATGCTGTAAAGACAAGTTTTGAGCTCTCTTCCTCCCTCTAGTAACAGTGCTTAAATGAAAATTTTACTCCAGCTTTTTCATCATCAGTTGATTTATCATCCCAGAGGAGGTGAACACCAACAAAAGTACCCAAGATCTGCTATTTTGGGGATGATTTAGGAAGAAGGGGAGGACAGAAGAGGTCACTTAATGTCATTAGCAACATTCATGTTGCCATGGTTTAGATCTAAAATATCCTCCAAAAGTCTCACACATCCAAAGTTGGGCCTGAACCGAAAGAAGGGGCCCTAGAGGTGTGATTTGGAAGAAGGCAATCTTACTCTCAGCTCCCCTCACTGATCTCTGGGTAGCTCTGCCATACTGCTCCTGCCTGGTGCAGTAGAAATTTCCCAGCCTGGGAAATTAAAGCCCTATTTGTCCTAAGTCTTTCTTTCTTTCTTTTTTTCTTTCTTCCTTTCTTTCTTCCTTTCTTTCTTTCTTTCTTTCTTTCTTTCTTTCTTTCTTTCTTTCTTTCTTTCTTTCTTTCTGTCTGTCTGTCTGTCTGTCTGTCTTTCTTCTTTCTTTCTTTCTTTCTGACTCTCTCTCTTTCTTTCTTTCTTTGTCTTTCTGCTCTCTCTCTTTTTTTTTCTTTTCTTATATGTATTTAAAACAGGGTCACACTACATAGCTTGGACTCATAGTGATCCTCCTGTTTCAGCTCCCCAGCTCTTCTAGCATTACAGGCATGCAACACCACATCTGGTAACAGTGGCTGGCTCAACACCACTGGCAGTGGGGCCTGTGTGGCATGTGGTACCAGATATCAAACCCCAGTCCCTCCACTCACCTATGCAGGTGCTTAGTCCACTGAACTATCTTGCTAGCCCCTGTCCTGAGTTTTTATCCTAAAATTTTATTAAAATCCATGATGCTCTGCCAGCTGTGATAGACTACCTAATAGGTAATTCTCAAATTTTGTAAACTTAAATTGGATCATAGATCAGCAGTCCAATCTTCCTTGATTTGAGAGTTGCATAGGGTGAGAAGGCAACATTTAAGCTCAATAAATGTTCATTTGCAATGGTTGTCTACAAATACCTAAAGGAATGATTACCTTGATGTTCACTGTCTCCCATTTCAGAATCACTGTCTTCAGTATTCCGTAAAGCAGCTATTTTTCTTTCATGCAGCTTTTTCTACAATTTAAAAGGGCATTTCTTAGCTTTGTCCCATCTATTAAAGAAGCAGCTTGCACATGACACAGTTTCCTCATCCCATTCCCACCTTGGACACTGGTTCACTGCTCCATTGCTGGACCCCCTTGGGGACACTGATGATGTACTCCACAGCTTTGTTCAGTGTCTGCTGTATGTCTTCCAGCGTGGGCATCATGGCAATGTTGGGAATGGCCAAAGTGATGCTCGCCCGGAAGATGGGGAAATGGTTCTGCTTCACCTTACAGGTGCTGTTGCTGTCTGAATTAACATAAAGTGGGGAAGGATTATTATTTTAAATTCAAAACAAGATTTTTCATTTCTAATAAAAAACATAGTACTTAAAGCGTCTAGAACAATACATAAAAAGTCCACAGTCAGTGACTTTGTTGAATGAATGAATAAATGAAACTGTTAAAACAAAAAAAAAAAAAAAAGAAACTGCTAGAGGGTCTAGTTGTGTTCAGTACCTATAAAGGCAGTTCAGCAAAACCCAGGTAATTTTCTGTTAATCACAATTTTCTGATCTACTCTCCATAAAATGAAGCTGTTTAGGATCAGACTTCAGGATAATGTGTTATCTAAAATATTAATGATATTATCCAAATAATAGGATATCCACAAGTTAGTTGAATGTAGGATAAATAAAGAATGTAGAACAATATCAACAACCAGAACAAGTCAAAGGTAGTAAAAATAAGCACTCTGGAATTTCAAATAAAACATGTGCCACTCCTACCACAGTGTACTTCATATTCCAAAAGAAGACCAATTGAAATGAAAAGAAATAAGATGTAACTGCCTGCTCACATTAAAGAGTCTTTTACAATACAAATATGTATGTGTAGAGAGAGATACACAGGTACGATTGCGTCTGTATATATCACACAATATTTCATAGTTAAAAGAGGAGGCACAGGGCTGGAGTGATGGCTGACTAGAATAAACACTTACATGGCAAGTTCAAGGACCTGAGTTCAATCCCCAGTTTTGTAAAAAAAAAATAAATAAATAAATAAAATAAAAGGGGAGGCAAAAAGAGGGGGAGAGAGAGAGAGGAGGAAGAGAAAGTGAAAGTGGAAGAGGAGAAGAACAAAAATAAGGGCCGGGGCAGGGGAAAAGAAGTGGGACAAGGAGAAAGAGCAAAGCATGATAGTAAGATCTTTCCCAAATTATAAGACTGATGAATAACCCGATAATTTAGCAACTAACACTGTTTTCTGAGGCTGGGGTGATAGCTCAGCAGTATAAACACCAGCCTGGTAGTGTAAGGTCCTAACTTCAATCCCAGGTATCATATGCCATGTAAGTCTGGAACCCTAGGCTTGGGGCTGCTTGCCTGTAATCCCAGCACTGAAGAGGACTAAGACAGGAGAATCAATACAAGTCCAAACTGCAAAGCAAGACCCTGTACCAAACAAACAAACAAAACCCCATCTCTTCTAAATATTTTCTTTTTAAAGTATGTGTTTTTCTTTCTCAAATTAAATGGTTTTTTGCATTTTTATCTTGTTACAAAAAGATTAAAGTGATGTTTATTAACAAAATCTTATTAATAAATTTTATTGATAAAATCTTATTAATAAATTTTATTAATAAAGTCTTAAGCAAATTAACCTCTGTGTTCTAGTTTTCCACTTCTAATGTGTAAATTCATTGAGTTGTTGGGATGACCAAATTCCATTTTTAGTTCTACAAGGAAGCACTCAATAAACTGTGGGCAGTGAAACTACTTAAATTTAATAAGATGGTGGTATGTGCCTGTAATCCCAGTATTTGGGAGGCTGTACACAGGTGGATTACTACAAGTCCAATCTAATAGTGAGACCCTGAACATCCTGTAGACCCTTCCCTAAAGTCCAATATATATATATATATATATATATATATATATATATATATATATATATATATATATATATATATGCAAGAATACACACACACACACACACACACACACACACACAGCAAACACTCGCGGGAAGCCAGTAGGGTCATCACCCAGGAAGTTAGCTGCATGGGAGGACTGGATGCGCTTGCGAATGGCCTCTAGAGTGTCCCTGGTAACTTTCAGAAGAGCCTCTACGTTCTGATGATTGAAGTGAGAGAGCAACTCGCAGGCTTGTCCCTCCAACAGCTCAGCCTCTTTGCTCTTCCTGGTGCCTGCTGTGGAGGACAAGGGGCCACTGCCAGAATTAGGGGAGGATGTCAGGGCATCAAAATTTTCTTCTTCCTTTTGTGCTGTTATAGGATGAAATAGATTGGGGGAAGAGGTAAAATTAAAAGGAGAAAGATAAAATCAAGATAAGTTACATGCAAGTTTAATGTCAATTAATTGTCATTCTTCTCAAAATGTGAGCCTATTAAAGAATAATACAAAAAAAGAAATTACAGCAACAGAGGGATGGATGAAGTCTTCTCCTCAATATGAGAAAATGGCCCAAGGGATTTAGAAGCACAGACAAAAGCTCCAACTGAGCCCGATGGATCTCGGCCTGGGGCTCTTCTTCCCACCAGTAGCCCTAAAACTTTCAGCAAACAGCTGCCCTTCTCCACCTCCCAGGGTACTCATCTGTCCACCAGACTTGTTCTAGTCTCTATGCATTGCAGTGGGAATCCCAACCCCTAATCCACTGTACTCTGCAGGTAACAGTTTAAAGAGAGCCCCACATCAGGGAGAGCTAATTCAAAGTACAGGTGAGCGAAGCTTAACACGCAATCAGGACAGTTAACAACATGGAGTCCTTGAAACATGCTCAGAATTTCAACTGTAGATTTATAAATATTACAAAATTGGGATAGTCTTCACAGAAGTGTGAAATGAATTGCTACATAGAAAATTACAGTTTCAAGTAAGTATTCTAGGAAAACAAGGTCCTTTCATTACCTCCTCTCTTACCTGAATTTTTGGATCTTAAATCAACATTGTTCTCACTAGAAACTTTTTCATTTTCTTCCTCATCCAGCAACATGCTTATGAGCTCATTGACTGCCTCCTCCACTAATGAGCTCTTGGAGTGTAGAATCCGAGCACCGCTTACACAAAGGTCCTAGTCAAACAATCAAAGTAAAAGAGAGAGATGAACACATTGTATTTACTTCTCCAGTGTTTGAGAGCTCACTGCACACAGTCACAAAGCTGCAGATTCAACCTTCCAGTAAGGCGCAAGCCTTCAGAAATACTTGGCTTCAGATATTTTCCCAAGAAGCCCAGGCAAGAAGAGGCCTAGAATCAAGCACAGCAGTGACAAGGGACCCAAATATATTCACGTGGAGAAGTAGCTTACATACCCTTGTCTTTCTCTTCCTTTTAATTATGTAAGTGTGCACTAGCACAAATATATATATATATATATATATATATATATATATATATATATATTTTTTTTTTTTTTTTTTTTTTAAACTAGGGATTGAACCCAGGCCCTATCCTTCCCTTGCTAAGGAAGCACTTATTCCACTGCGCCATCTCCCCAGACCCCAAACTAATATTATTTGGAGTATGGTGATTGGACTTGCTATGGTTTGTGTCTAATTGGCCCCTAAAGCCTCATATACTGATGGGACAGCTTCAGTAGTTTGTGATTAATTCTTGATCTAATGCTGGGATTTAATGTGTGAATTCTACAACAGACCCTGGGTGGATAATCTCCATTACAATGTAAGGAGGGGCCACTCCTTGCTCTTGCTCTGTGTCACTATGGGAGCAGCTGCTCTGGGCCCTGTGCAACTCTGCCTTGGAGCCAGTATAGACTGAAACCTCCACCAACTGAGAGCTAAACAAACCTTTCTCTCCTTAATTCTGGGTGTTGGATATTTGTCCCAGCAACAACAAAATTAACACAGAACCCTACTGTGCTTGTGACCATCCAAACTGAATATTGGCCTCACCTTATAACCTACTCATGCAGTGACCTTCATTCACCCCTGCTATGATGTTACAGAACACAGGGAATTTTGAGTCCATTAACACAGAAAT
Source organism: Ctenomys sociabilis (assembly GCA_004027165.1). NCBI lineage: Eukaryota > Metazoa > Chordata > Mammalia > Rodentia > Ctenomyidae > Ctenomys > Ctenomys sociabilis. Next base: position 4,744 of record PVKA01050517.1, on the reverse strand, counting down.
GTCTAATGTGTCATGAAATAAATTGTTCGACTTCTTTCTCACCCAATAAAGCATAAAATAACAACTTCACTGTCAAATCAGAATTTGACTGAACTCATGTCCACCCAAGCTGAAGAGAGAAGGAGGGAATAAGGGAGGGAGGGAGAGAGAAGGAGAGAGAGAGACAGGGAGAGAGAGAGAGAGAGAGAGACAGATAGAGAATAAGGAGGCAAGTATCAAATGAGACAGAGTTGGCCTCATGTATCAACAAATATGTATCACAGTGCCAAATCAAATTTCCTGGGTTTGAGTTCTGCATGATTCCAGAAAATCCTTTTTAGACTCTGTTCCCTCATCTAAAAAACGGTCATAATGGCAGAATCCACCTCATGGTTTGAAAATTTATTCCATGAAATGGTGTAGATAAAGTGGAAAGACTGGTGTCTGGCACTAAAAAGGACTCAAGAAAAGCTTGTGTTCTTACTGGTCAGCAATGACCTAAAACCTCAGGACTTCAGCACTGCCTCATTCTGTGGAAACTAGATCCTCAGTCTCTGAGACTGCCACTATTTCTCCAAGTCTGCATCTGAAGCCCTCTGACTCCATCTTGGAGAGAAAACCTTTGGGCCATGGTGCAGTCATTCATTCTCACAGAAAATCCTCAGTGAGCTTCCCAGCAGCCCTTTATCCCTCTCAGTAATTCAAACACACACTAGAAATCTTAAGTTCCTTAATACCTAGGGTTCTCCGAAGGAGAATCAATAAGTTTTCAAAGGCTACCATAATTCTAACAGGAATGTGTATGTCCTTGAATTCTTTCTCTCAAGGGTGGTATGATCATAAAATGTAAACAACATAGAATTGAAAAGAAAAAAAAAAAACAGAGTGAGGACAAATAGCAGCAAATGGATTCACTAAAGCACCCCCTCTGCCAAAGGAAATGAATCAAAGATGCTGGCACTACTCCTCCCAATCCATGTCAACAACCATCCTTCATGACGACCCCTTGTCTTAGTTACTCTTCTCTCATCACTGGGACAGAAATCCAACACCCAAATTGAAGGAAGGAAAGGCTTATTCAGTTCACAGTTACAGCAGGTTTCAGTCCATACTCGGCTGGCTGCAAGGCAGAGGGGCACATGGCAGAGGGCAGCAGTTCATGGCAGTGGAACAGCAACAATGCAACAAAGAGCAATGGCTACAGAAAGTCCATCTCTGTCGGTTATATTGCATTCAGGCTCCGCCCCAGGCTGAGGAAGTACTCACACCCATAATCCCAGCAGTACTAAGACCCACAATCCCAGCCTTGGGTCACACATAATCCCAGTGGATCATGAGTCAATCACAAACTCTAGAAGTCCCCACCTTATAACTACAGAAAGGTTTTGGGGCACACCTGGACACAAGCCATAACATGCCTGGACTCTGAAACCACACAAAGAGTCTGCCCCACCCAAGTCCTCCTTGACTGATCTGTATAGGGCTTGAGCACATCCTCATTCCCATGATGGTCCTTGTCAGACCAGAGCTCCTTAAGGCCTCACAGTTTTCCAGGTCTTGCTCATCCTGGTTCGTGGCCTCACCTAGCAAGTCAATGCCTCACTTCAGCAGGTTTCTATCTATATATTCATTACCAAAAAAAATGCTAAGAGAATTTTTGGAATTTGGTCCTGGCATATTGACTATTTTAAATTCCATCAACGCTCTTTCCTTTTCTTCTCCCATCCAACTGAACCCCTTTCCAATCTCTTGAAGTGCACCTTCTAGTTTCCTGACATTTCTTGTATATTTACTGAGAGAAAATATGTGACTTTAACTTTCTGAGTCAGGCTTAATTTAGCATGATAGTTTCAAGTTCTCCCATCTTCCTGAAAATGTCATGTTTCATTCTTCTTTCTGGCTGATTAGTACCCTGCGGTTTATATGTACCACACCACATTTTATCATTTCACTTGTTGACAGGCAGCTGAGCTATTTACACAGCTTAGGTATTTTGAATTGTGCTGCTATAAACACATGTATGCAAGTATCACACATACTAGCTTCAGTTCTTTCTGGAATTTGTGAATATAACCAGGAGAGGTACAGGTGTAGCTGAATCAAATGAACTTCCAGTTTTAGCTTTGTGAGGAATCTTTATATGACTTCCATAGCGGTTGCACTATTTATATTCCCATGTGCAACTGTTCCTGTTTTCCCTGAATCAGCACCCTTTTTTTCCTTTGTATTCTTGATGACAGCCATCCCAAATAGGGGTAGGGTAATATATCAATCATTTTTAATCAGCTATTCTTGTTTTGAAAATCTATAAAATGTGTATTTTTGCATGTTAACCTGTTTTTGTTTTTGTTTTTCTTGCTCTTGTTTTTAGTCTTAAAAATAAAAGAAAATTAGAATAAAAAGTGCACATAAGTCCTGTCAATTATTATGCTAATAATTTCTTGATAGCTTTGATAACAACTTCCCATTTTCCTGATATTCAGTTGTTGATTTCATTGACTCTAAAACCATTTGCAAACTTGTTATGTACAATAAAATTCATTTTCTTTTCTTTTCTTTTTTATTTTTGGGGGAACCGGGGATTGAACTCAGGCCCTTGAGCTTGCCAGGGAACTGCTTATTCTACTGAGCCATCTCCCAGCCCCCAAAATATTCATTTTCATTTTGAAAAAAAAAAAATCAAAGCAATTTTGATTTTCATTTTCCTAAAGGCTAAAGATAACTGTAGCAGTTTCTATCCCCCTGCAGCCCTGCACTGCCCTATACAGGAGCAGGCCCCAACCATCCACACAATGTGATACCATCTCCACTTTCCATGCACAAATCTCAGCAATGCAGCCCCATGGTATTAATACAAAGAGCTGTCAAATAAAGCCAAAATCTTTAGCGCAAGAATCTTACTTTGAAAAAGAAAGTAATCTTAAAATTTAAAAACATGGTACATTTCTATATTGACATTTTGGTAAAATAGAAAAACTTTGGAAGCCAATTAATGTCCAACAATAAGAAAATAGTGTGTAAATTATGGTACATCAACTCAATGAAATATTCTGAAGGCATGAATATGATGCTGACTATCTATGATACCATGTGGCCACATGAAAACTATTTTATAAAAAAATGTTAACTTGAAGAAAAAACTACTATTCAAAACTTCAATGATATATAGTAACTTTAAGGGGTATAAGATACATTAAAACTATGATAGTGGAGGTATAATTGATTGAAATACTAGTTCTTTTCATTTTAACAACATTCTAAAACTTATTTTGAAGTTTTTTCATGCTGCATGTATATGAAACAATGGAGCCAATTGGTCTCTCAGACAACCAGAGAATTATAAAAGGTAGCAGGAAGGACAAGAGGAGATGTTACCTCTGATAGTGAATATTGGGGGGACCAGAAATGTTGAAAACATAGTTTATTATATAGTAATAATTTAATGCAAACTTGCTTCCTTAAGAGCAGGTAAGACTGACATAGAAAGGAGCAGACCGCTGCCATATGAGTGACTGCTTTAGAGACTGACCTGTGGCTGGGGTGTGGCAGCCCAGCATCCAGAAGGCTTTACTGTTGTCTAGCTGCTTACAGTGCTCCAGCTGTCTTCCCAAAAGAGCTTAAGACATTACAGCGATCTATGCACACCAGTGTGTGTAGCAGAATATAATTTATGATGCCTAAGTCCTGGATGCAGCCTATATAATCATGTATAAATAAAGAAAATGTGGTACGTATCCATAATGGAAGCTCTCATGAGAGGGAGACAGCATAAGGAAGCCTTTCAGGGACCCTGAGGTTTGCCACCTTCTCTTGCTGCTGTGTCACAGCAGGAAGTATTTCCCCCTTGAGGGCAGCTATACACTAGGGGCCATGAGACCTCCTACTGAGGAGCTCTTAGGGTGCACCCATGAAATCTAATGGAAAACTGAAGGTCCTTATTTTAATATGTTAAGAAATGGTACATGCTGTCTTTGGCCTACAGAGTTTGAACACAGACCCCACCTTCCTCAACTTTCATAGAAGTGATCCAGAATCCTGTGTCAGGAAACACCATTCTGAAAACCCTGCTATACTCAGTACTAAGGAAAAAATACCCCAGCCAGAAGCTACTTGAAACAACTGTTTTATTAAATCTGTCCCAGCTTACTAGAATTTTTTTCATAAAGTAACCCTATTCTTCATAAAACATGGAAAAACTAGAAATGTGTCTCATGGCCATTTCACTCCTACTGAAAAGGAGTGGTTTGTTCCTCCTAAGTCCCTACTTAGGGATATTTCTCCTCATTTTCTAATGATCAAAGAAGTCTCTGCATTGGAATCAGATATATCAAGGTCAATCATATATAGGACAAGGCCTAATTTATATTTCAAATAGAAATGCACTTTATAGAAAAATGAATCACAAAGATAGCAATCTTCTAAGAACCTTTGTCATTTGCAGAAACTCTTCACAGCCAAGTGGTTCTGCCCGGGGGAGCTGACAAAGTGAGATGCTGCTCATTTCCTGCAGGACAGCATCAATGCGAAACTCAATCAAGTCGCTGACCCGGTGCAGCAGCAGCTCCAGGTCCCCTGTGGAAACACAGAGGGGAATAAAAGAGGTTAAATAAAGCATCTTCACACACTCAAACACACACACATACACACACATACACACACTTGCACACAATGACAGTAGTAACATCAAAGTTAAAGTTTCTCTTTTTAGTCTCTCCCCTCTTTGTCTCTTGTCCATCTGTCTGTCTGTCTGTCTGTCTGTCTGTCT
>PVKA01050515.1:0-12683 GCA_004027165.1 Ctenomys sociabilis | reverse complement strand
CTCAACTTATTATTACAGCCCTGCGTTGTATACCTCATTTTTGTAATTTTCTGCTGGATGATTAAGAGCTAGATAGAGCAAGACCTATATACCACCACATGTACTTTTTGTTGCTGATGAGGTCAGTGAAGTCCCCTCAGATTTTATTTTGTAGTCCTGTACATTATTCTGTAGATCCTTTGTCTGTGTCATCCATGTGGATGAGTCACGGCCAATGCTTGACCAGTTTGCTCTCTGTGAGAACCTGAGAGAGAGTCTTCCCTCCATGTGACTCTCCCCAGGCACACTATAGAACTTCAATCTCTTTCCACTGTGGCTCCATAATCTCCTTGTTCAGAAAATTTGGGGCTCACCTGAATTTCATGGTGTTACAGTATAGGTTCTCCTATGTGCTGAGTCTTCGCTGACTGTGAAAGGCTAGGCCAATATGTAGGCTGGCCTTGCATGAACTAATTTTCATAGTGGTTGTACCAGTTTATACTCCCACTGACAATGAAGGATTATTTGTTCCCCTGAAGCATCTCAAGAATTTGTTATTTGCAATTGATTGATTTATTAATGATAGACATTCTTTGTGGAGTAAGATTAATCATCTTTGGTAACTACAAATCTACATAATTTTCTGTGAGGAGTTTAATGACATTCAACTGAGACACTGCTATGTTAAGGAGCATGACTTGCTTTGCAGTAATGTCTCTAGTAAAATTGAAACTTGTTAAGAAATGAGTGACAAAACTCCTAGCTTTTGTACAGTGTAGCTCTGATTGAAGCATGAAATGGACAAGTGAATGATTTAATAGGAGAATACTGAAAGTGAAGGAACCGCCACATGCTGACATACCCTCTATTTATTGACGCTAGATTGGGTAACTATGAGCACCTACAGGGAAGAAGAAATTATGGACAAAAGGCTCCAGTGAGAGATAATGTACACATGAAAACTGCCTTATGTGAAGTAGTACAGTATTACCTAAACACACAGTGTGATAAGACAAAGTATATACTGTAAACCCTCCAGATTTATGGGTTCTACATTTATGGATTCAACCAATTATGGGTTGAGTATTTAAAAAAAAACTATAGTGAAAGCGTACATATATTTTCTTGTTATTATTTCCTAAACATATAGAAACTATCTACATAGCATTTTCATTGTATTATACAATATAAGTAATATAGTGACTATTTGAATTGCACAGACGGATGTATATAGGTTCTAGAAAATAACGCACTTGAAAATCCTCAGATTTTCTTACCTGTGGGGTGTCCTGAAGGAAAATTTCCACAGATACTAAAGTATAAATACAAATCTAGTAAAAGATTATATTCAGAATATATAAATAACTCAAAAAATGCAATAATAGGAAAACAACTCAAAAGAGAGACTGAAGGTTGGGGTGGAGAATGGGGGAAAGAAGAAGCAATATGTACCATATATAGGTCCAATCTCCCTCTGATGAATATAATCACTATATATCTCCAGTAAAGTAAAAAGAAAAAAATTGAAACAAAACATGAGGAAAATATTTGAACAAATACTTCACCAAAGATGGATGCCAAACATGCACATAAAAAGGTACTCAACATCATTAGTCATTAAGGAAATAAAAGTTAAAGCTAGAAGTTAAAATTCTCATATGAGAAAACGAAGTAGATTATTCAGTGATAAAGGTCTCTGTTCATTGAGAGTATAGAAATTGTTACTTGACAATATGCATCAAATATCAGAGCATCTAAACCTACTAAGAAAATATTAACGTGTTATGAAGGGAGAAATAGCAATACAAAAATATTAGGCAGTTAAATACTCTCCTTTCATCAATGCATAGAAAAAAATCAGATCAGAAATAAATAAGGAAATACTAGAGTAATATTGCACATTAAACCGAATGATCCTAATACATCTATCCATAACTTTTTATTCTACAACACCAAATACATATTATTCTCTAGCAGATACAGAGCATTCTTCAGGAAATAACATATATTAGCCCAGAAAGAGTGCATTAACAAATTCAGATATTTTCTAGGATTTTTCTAATCACACAAATATCAAACAAGAAGTAACAGGGGGAATCCTGGAAAATTTACAGTATGTGATAATTAAGCAACATCTCTTGAATAACTAATCACTCAATCAAAAATAAAGTTTTAAAGAACATTTTGGGACAACTACAACAGCAATACAACAAACCGAAAAGTATGGGCTGCAGCAAAAGCATTTCTAAGAGGGAAGCTCATAGAAATAAATATCTATATTAAAAAATAGACTAATATTATATGTCAAGGGTTTAGGATAAGCAGAATAAATAGAAATAATAAATAATAAAACAGTCAGCAGCTTCAGAGATTATAAAAAAATTAATAAAACCAGGAGTTGGTTCATTGAAGAAAAATAAAAAGACCAATGTTTAGCAAGACCAGAAAAAAGAATCTAATAAAATCATCAAAGATTGAAAATGCATCATAACAGATGGTATAGAAATGAAAATATCATAAGGGAGTACTATAAATGAATACATTCCAACAAATTAGTTAACTTAGAATATAGCAGTCTGGGCTGGAATTTGTTTTCATAGAGGAATTCAAGTACTCTGTAACATACTCTTCTTGCCTTCATGGTTTGTAAAGAGAAATCTGCTGTTATTCTGATAGGTTTTCCTTTAAATGTGATCTGTTTCTTTTCTCTAGAAGCTTTTAGTATGTTGTTCTTGTGCTGGATTTCTGGGATCTTGACTGTTATATGCCTGGGTATGTTTGTAATTGGGTAGATGTTATTTGGAGTTCTGTATGCTTTGATGAACTGAATGTCAGATTGTTTCCCCATATGTGCGAAGTTTTCTGCGGTTGCTTCTGCCTATATTCTTTTTATATCATTTGTATTGACTCTTTCTTTCTCATTGATGCCTATTAGTCTCACAATGTTCATCTTTGCATCATCTTGCAGATGCTGAATTGTCATTTCCTGCATCCTACTTGTTTTTAAGAGCTCTTTTCTTAGTGTCTTCAAGGCCTGAAACTCTACCTTCACTTTCATTCAAACTGTTTTGCCAGCTTATGATTGAGGTTTTAATTTGTTGTATATCTGATTGAATGTCCTCCATGCATACCATTTCTTTTCTATATTGCTCATTCAAAGATTCCATCTTTTTTTATTCTCCTCTATTTCTTATCAGTTACTTTAGAAGCACATAATAATTCTTTCATTACAGTTATTAATTTTTTTACTTCAGTGATTATTTATGATGCAATATCCTCTATACCTTTATGTGGTTGTTTATTTGCTTTAGAGGCTATTATTTCAGTGATTGAAGGTATGTGATTTCCAACTTCTTCTATGCTGGTGTCTCCTGCATTTGTTCTGGGTGGGCTTGCGGCCTGAGAATGCATTTTGCTCCTTGTTTTTGTCATTTTGTACAGCACTGTCTTCTGAACTTTGAAGTGGAGCTTTGCTGAAGTTATCACCTTAGAACATACCCATATTATTACCCAAGAGAGATTATGTGGTTAAGGCAGTTATGGATTTGTACTTACAGAACTATAATTAGCAATACTAAATTTGTGTAGTGATATTTAGCAGTTGAAAAACTTTTGTATCTAATGGCTTTGTATTTTAGACCCTAAGATCAAACATTATGACTGCACAGCTAAGCAGGTATTAGACTGGGAATTTGTACTTAAATTCATTCCCCTAAGTTCTGTCTGATCACCTCCCCTTTTGTACCTGTAGTGCTCCTGACAGAGTAGCTCACCTGAGCTGCCCCCTCTCACAATCAGGACAGAAAGAGAGAGGATGCTCTCATAGCTCTGTGTGCAGCAAAGTGTCTTAGCTTATCAGGTCCAGGTCTACCAAGTTTGAACTCATGTAGGTGGGCCTGGTTTTGGTCTGGATACTGTACTCCACTTCTTCCTGATGCATCCCATGGAAGTGAACCTGCTATGCCCTCCGGCAAGATGTTCTTCTCCTGGATTATTTGAGTGGTTCCTGTCCCTTCCCTCTCTGAAAGAAGTTCTGATGCAGGGTTCCACACGAGGCCTGTGTGATAAGGGCAGTGCTGGTGAACATGTAGAATGTTTCACACTCACATAATGGGTCTGGGCACTGGTTGGAGTAGAATCCGGCAGGTGTGCAAGGCCCCACATCTGGTTAATTTAAAAGAAGTGGATAAATGCCTTTTTTGTGATATAATTATCCTTTATTCAACAACTAATTAGTTCATGTTTGTTAGTTGAAATGTAGGGAAAATATCTGACTTTGATTTATAAAAAATATATTTTACTGCTCCCCTCAGCACCTGCAACTCCCCAGAGCCCCACCACCAAGCACATTGAGCAAGTGATAACTTTTGTGATTCTTTTGGCCTCCCATGTAGCCAAGTACAGCACAGTGAGTGTGTGGGAGAGCTTTGGTGCTCCCAGGTGCTCCCAGGGCTAGATGCACAACAGAGGGGAGCCACAGGCTCACTGTTGTGCCAGAAGGGCTACAGAAAAAAGGAGCTGAACACAACATCTAGATCCAGGCCAGGCATAACTGGATTAACTCAAACTTAATGGAGCTGCACCTGAATCTAATTATATGCTAAGGTTATAACTGCACCAAAGCTCTAAACCAAAGGTCAGAGGTCAGTGCTATAAAAACTGACAAAGACAAGGAGCAAAAAGGAATCTCAGGCCTCCAGCACACACATGACAAGTGCAAAGGACACAAGCTCAGCTGAAATGAATGAATTAACAGCGTTAGAAGCAAAGAAACAACAGCAGAAAGGTATAGAAGAACTCAGACCAGAATTAATGCTTGAAATAAAAAAAGAAATTTCTGAATACATAACATCTGAAGTAAATAATCTAATGCAGAAATGTATGGGGGAAATCCATTGCCCGTGAAGAACAACTGCAGAGAACAGTAGTTCAGCTGAAATGTATGAATTAACAGCATTGGAAGCAAAGAAACAACAGCAGAAAGGTAAAGAAACTCAGAGCACAAATAATTTCTGAAAGAAAAAAAAGAATTATTTGAAATCATAGCATCTGAAGTAGAGAATTAATTGCAGAAATGTATAGAGGAAATCCAATTTGGAAAAAACTCTGCAATAAAAGAATTAATAGCTACCTCTAAATAAGATGTTGACAAAAAATAGAGGAGATTAGAAATATGATGGATTCCTTGAATAAGCAATACGGGAAAGAAATTGATCGCATGAAGCAGAGTCAAACAGATACAGAAGAACTTAAAATCTCAATCACTAGTCTACAAAACTGTTTGAGTGAAAGCGAAGACAGAGTTTCAGATCTTGAAGATGCTGGTGCAGCTAGTTAAACGGTGAGAAAGGATCTCTTAAAAACAACTAAGATGCAGGAAAAAAATAATCCATCACCTGAAAAATGATGCCAAGATGAACAATGTGAGACTAATAGACAGCTATGAGAAATAAGGAGTCAACACAAATGGTATAAGAACAGTAAGGGCAGAAGTAATAGCAGAAAACTTCTCAAATATGAGGAAACAATCTAACATTCACCTAACCAAAGCATACAGAATGCCAAATAACTTCACATGAACTAAAAACACATCGACACATATAATAGTCAAGATCTCAGAAATCCAACTCAAGAATAATATACTGAAAAACAATAGAGAAAAGAAGCAGATCAAATTGAAAGAAAACCCTTCAAAATTACAACCGACTTCTCTTCACAAACCATGAAGGCAAAAAGAGCACGGAGCAGAGTACTTCAAGTTCTCTATGAAAACAAATTCCAGCCCAGATTACTATACCATGCAAAAATCTCTTTCAGTTTGATGGAGAACTGAAATACTTCCATGACAAAGAAAAATTAAAGAATTTCATGATGAGGAAGCCATTGCTACACATGCTACTGAAAGATGTTCTAGAGAGGGACCACAATGACCAGAACTCCACAAATGAGAAGAGAAGGAATCTACTAAATAAGGCAAACAATTAAACACAGAACAAAAAGGAGTAAACAACAGTAGGCAAATAACATGACAATCATAATTCAACACATTTCAATTATAACCATCAAAGTAAAAGGACTCAATTCACAAATTGAGAGAAATAGACCAGTGCAGTGGATTAGGAAGCAAAACCCAACAGTATGCTATATACAACAAACACACTTAACTCATAAAGAAATTCATAGGCTGAAAGTCCAAGGATGAGAACAATACTGCATGCCCCAGCACCTCAGATAACAGCAGGGGTAGCAATCTTGTTTTCAGACAGTCTCAACTTCAAACCAAGAAGGATCAAACAAAATAAAGAAGGCCACTATATAAGGATAAGGGGAAAAATTCAAGAGAAAGATGTAACACTCATAAATATCTATGCACCAAACACAGGAGCACCAACCTATATAAGACAAACATTAATGGATGTGAAAAATCTAATGTATAAGACAACGTTCTTAACAGGAGACCTGTACACCCCCTTAGCAAAAAAAAAAAATAGGTCCACCACACTAAAAATTAGCAAAGAAGTAGCAGAACTGAACCTGAGCTTAGAGTGTTGCACCCACCCACAGCTGAATACACATTTTTTTCAGCTGCACACGGGTCATTTTCTAAATTTGAGCACATACTAGTCCATAGGTCATGCTTAAGTATATGCAAGAAAACAGAAATTGTCTCATGAGTATTATCTGACCACAGTTCAGGGAAAACAGAAATAAATGACAAAATAAACCAGAAAAACCCCTAAATACATGGAAATTAAACAAAACCCTACTCAGCAATCACAGATTGAAATTAAACAAGAAATTCAATAATATCTACAATTCAAAGGAAATTCAATGACAAATTATCAGAATTTATGGGATGTGATGACAGCACTTCTCCGAGGGAAAATCATAGCTATGAACTCATACATTAGGAAAACACAATGGAAACAAATAAACACCATAATGCTGCACCTCAGGCAACTAGAAAATGAAGAGTAAATCAAACCCAGACGACAAACACGGGAAGAAATCATAAAGATTAAAACACAAATTAATTCAATTGAGATGAAGAAAACAGTTCAAAGAATCAACGAATCAAAAAGCTGGTTATTTGAAAGATGAAATAAAATTGATAAGGCCCTAGCTAACCTCATCAAAAAGAGGAAAGAAAAAATTCAAATACAATCAATAAGGAATGAAAAGAGTGAAATCACCACAAAGAAAGAAATTCAGAAGATTACCAATAGCTACTTTGTGATCTTTACGGTCACAGAATAGAAGACACAGAAGAAGTGGACAGATTCCCCGAAAGGTACAAATCACCAAAACAAAACGAAGAAGATAAAACAACTCTCAATAAGCATATAACAGACAATGAAATAGGACATGCAATAAAAAGCCTGTGGACAAACAAAAGTCCAGGTTCTGGTGTATTCACAGCTGAAATCTACAAGAAATTTATAAAAGATATAATTCCTACACTCCTCAAACTCTTCAATGAAATTGAAAAGAAAGCAGTCCTCCCAAAATCATTCCTGGGGGCAAGTATTACACTGATTCCAAAACCAGGGAAACAAACAATTAAAAAAGAGAACTACAGGTGAGGCTCCTTAATGAACATAGTTGCAAAAATCCTCAATAAATCCTAGCAAACTGAATACAGCAAATCATCAGATCATCCACCATGATCAAGTGGATTTCATCACAGGGATGCAAGGATGGTTCAATATTTGAAAATCTATAAATGTAATACACTATATTAATAGACTGCAATCTAAAAACCACATGATCGTCTCAATTAATGCAGAAAAAGCTTTTGACAAAGTCCAACCCTCATTCATGCTCAATGTCCTACAAAAAATTGGAACAGAAGGGCTCTACTTCACTTTGTTAAAGGCATTTATGACAAACCAATGGCTAATAAAATTCTAAACTGGGAGAAACTGAAATCTTTTATACTTATATCTGGTACAAGACATGCATGTCCTCAATCACGTCTCCTATTCAATGTAGTTCTGGAATCATTAGCTAGAGCCATTAGAAAAGAGATATAAATAAAAGAAATGAGAATAGGGAAAGAAGAATTTAAATTATTATGTTCAGGTGACATGAGATTTTACTTGGAAGACCCAAAAAACTGCACCATAAAGCTACTAGAATTGACATACAAATTCAGAAGCATGGCATGATACAAAGTCAATTCTTAAAAGTCAATAGTATTGCTCTACACAGATAACAAACACACTGACAGGGAAACTATAGAAACAGTAACTTTTACAATAGCACCACAGAAAATGAAATACTTTGGAATTCACTTAACTGAAGAAGTCAAAGAACTTTTCATGGCAAATTACAGTGAATTAAGAAAAGAGTTCATAAAGGATTTCAGAAAGTGGAAAGATATTCCCTGCTCTTGGATAGGAAGAACCAACATCCAAAATTGATGTACAGATTTAATGCAGTCCCTATCAAACTGTGACCAACATATCCGCAGAGATAGAGAAATTATTCCTAAAATTTATTTGGATCCAGAAAAGACCTCGAATAGCAAAGGCAGTACTGTCCACCAAAGACAAGGCAGGAGGCATTCAATTCCTGAGTTGAAATTATACTACAAAGCTACTGTCATAAATCCAACACTGTATTGGCAACAAAATAGATCTGAGGACCGTGGAATAGATTAAAAGATACAGAGGCCTCTGTGAACACACTCAGCCACCTGGTCATTGACCAAGGGCTGAAACACGCTTACTGGAATAAAGATAGCCTCTTCATAAAATCCGGTTGGAAATACTGGCGTTCTACATACCGAAAACTAAAACTTGACCCAGGTTTATCACCATGCACGAAGCTAAAGTCAAAATGGATTAAAGTTCTAAACTTTAAAACAGGAACACTCAATCTCCTGGAACAAAAAGTAGGAGGAACTCTTGAAGATATAGGGGTAGGCAAAGAGTTGATGAACAAACATATCTTTGCAGGGGAAACACTTGAAAGAAATAACAATTGGGACTTCCTCTTATTGAGAAGGTTTTTCACGTCAAAAGAAACTATGAACAAAGTGAAAAGACAACACACATATCAAAAAAATCTTAATTAATAAGCACTCAAACAAAGGTCTGCTGTCTAGATTATATAAAGAAATAAGATATATTAGGGCCCTCAAATTTAAAGGCCCAATCCAGAAATGGGCAGCTGAGATGAATACACACTTCTCAGAGGGTGAAATTAAAGAAGCCAATAAATATATGAAAAAATGCTCCATATCACTAGTCATCCATGAAATGCAAATAAAAACAACACTGAGATACCATCTCACTCCAGAATGAATGGCTATCATAAGGAAATCAACCAACAACAAATGTTGGAGAGGTTGTGGGGAAAAGAGAACACGTTTCCACTGCTGGTGGAATGTAGACTGTTGCATCCATTGAGGAGACCAGTGTGGAGACTCCTCAAAAGAGTAGGACTGGAAATCCCATTGAAGCTGGCTATCCTCTTAATGGGAATTTTCCCAGAGGAACAGAAAACATCATATCATAATGATATATATGTACCTATGTATATAGCAAAACAATTTGTGATAGCAAAATCTTGGAAACAACCAAGATGTCCATCACATGAGGAATGGTTGAAAAAGATGTGGTATTTCTATATAATGGAGTATTACTGAGCTTCAAAGAATGATAAACTTAAAGCATTTACATTGAAATGTCTGGCACTTGAACATATACTCATAAATGAAATAAACCAGACATACATATACAAATATCATATAGTCTCCCTAATATAAGAAGTCAAAAGAAGAAATACAAATAGAAATGTGCAATAACTAAAAGGAATTTAATCAGATAGTTAGGGAATACTGATCAGCATATGCTGCAGGGTACTAATGAGTTTGTCTTCTGGATGTTTAACAGTCTAAGTTCACAGATCAAAAATTAGAGAAATAGAAGGGCCGCAAGGTCAGTCAACATTTTTGCCCTAGCCTTTCAAGGTCAGCGAAGACTCAGGACATAGGAGAACCTGTACTGTAACATCATGAAACTCAGTAGTGCCCCAAATTTTCTAATCTAGAAGATTATGGATTCACAGAGAAAGGCGACTCATGTGCCTGGGGAGAGTCACAAGGAGAGAAAACTTTCTCTTAGGCTCTCACAGAGAGCAAACTGGTTAAGCAATGGCTATGACTCATCCACGTGGCTGACACAGACACAGCATCCACAGAGAGAGGTACAGGATTACAAGATAAACCCTGAGGGGACTTGACTGACCTCCTCAGATGCATAAGCTTCATTTTTTGTTATACATGTCTTGATTTATCTCTGTCTTAACAATCTAGCAGAAAAGTATAAAAATGAGGTTATATATTTCAGGGACATAATAATAAGTTGAGCTGTAAATGGATATAGTCAACAACTTCTTCAGATAAGTCACTATTATTGTGGAATGCTGGACTGCGTTTGATTGTGTGGCTGAGTTCAGGCACCTATAATGGTTTAATGATAGTGGAGTGCCCATCTTTGACAGGTCTAGACAAAAAAGGGGGATACAAAGGAAGAACCATGGTGTGTTTCTATAAACAGTACAGTTAGAACAAAAGTGCAGTACTTCTGCATAATTCTATGAGAGGCAGGATTTGTACTGATAGTGATATTGGACAGGATATTATGTCGGCTTGTAGTCGTATGGACAACCTCTAGGATGGTAACAAGGGAGAAAGTATTAATTATTGAAACTGTGATCTAATTCAGATTTTAAAAAATAAAATAAGTATAAAACTACATTCTCTTAATTCATTGCTTAGAGACATGTGCTCCAATAGTGTCTGTAAGTATAATGTCATGTATGCACCTTATATGACACAAATCATTACAAAAACAATTTTCAATGTATTAATTATTGAATCTGTCCTGTTAATTTGATTTGAAACTGTCTCATTGATATTTGTTGTTCAATAAAAAATAAAAAATACATACTTCCTGTCACGACATACCAATTATTGCCATAATGTCTCCCCCCAAAAATGCTTTTTTTTGGTAATGAACGAAAAAATCCAACACAAGGAAAAAATGTTACAAGACTATTCTGTTACAAGGCTGTATATGGTTAGATTTCTAAGTTTCTGTGCATATACTATTTTTAAATTTTTCCTTCATATTCTGTAAGAACTTAAAATTTGACACATAAATACTTGATAGAAAATTTGTTTCACGTTATGCCTAAGATGTTTGATATTTAGACAGATAGTTAGGGTAAAATGAACTGCATAAGTTGCAGGGTAATAATCAGCTTCTCTTGTGGATGGTTAACAACCTAGGTTTGCAGATCAAATTTGGAGAAAAGGAAGGGCTGCAAAGTCAGCCAACATTTTGGTTGTAGCCTTTCAAGTTCAGTGAAGATTCAGGACATAGGAGAACCTGTATTGTAACATCATGTAGCTGAGTTGTACCCCAAATTTTCTGAACAAGGAGATTATGGAGGCACAGAGGAATGTGATTGATTATGAATAGTGTGCTTAAGGAGAGTCACATGGAGAGAAAACTTTCTTTCAGGCTTTCACAGAGAGGAAATTTGTCAAGCAATGGCCCCGACTCGTCCACATGGCTGACACAGAGAAAAGATGTATAGAGTGAGGATAAACCCTGAGGGGACTTGCCTGATGACATGAAATGCAAAAGTTACATTTTCTGTTATATAGGTCTTGCTTTATCTCAGTTTTAACCATCCAGAAGAAAAGCATTAAAACGGGGTATGTAAAATAAGGCCATAATAATAACCTAAGCTCTAAATGGCTTTCATCAACAACTTCTTCAGATAACCCACTACTATTGTGCACTTCTGGACTTTGTTGGAATGTTTCGCTGAATTCAATCACCTAAAACAATTGAATGACAATAGAATACCCTTCTCTGACAGGAGTAAACAACAAAAAAGAGAGATACAAAGGAAGAACCATTCTGCATTGGTGTATACATAACAGTTTGGATAAATATGCAGCTAATTTCATATAGCTCTGTAGGAAGAAACATTTGAACTAATAGTGTTTGGACAGGATATCCTTTCGCTTCTTGTACTATGACTAACCACTAGGAAGATAACAATGTAAAAAGTATTAATTATTGAAACTATAGTATAATTCAGCTTTACAAAAAGACAGGTACACAGCTACATTCTCTTAATTCAGTGAATAGTGCAATCTGCTCTAATAGTGTTTGAAAATAGAATATCATGTCTCCACCTTGTACAACAAATGCCCACTAAGAAAACAATATGCAATGTATTAATTATTGAGTCTGTTCTAATAATTTGATTTGAAACTGTCCCATTGCTCTTTGTTCTTCAATAAAATTATGGGAAAACATCAAAATATATTTTACTATTTTATTTCTAAGAATAAAGTAACACCCGGAAAAAAATAAATGGTTTTCATATTTTAAAAAATCATGGCAGTTTTTCTCTCATGTTGTACTTTTAGGCATGCTTAAGAAAACAAGAAATTAGCTTGATAAGTAATCCATCATGACTTTCATGTTAGATAAATATTTTGCCTTCCACAACAAAAATCCTTATGCTTGTTATTCAGTAATTAAATAAGAAAGAAACATTTATCTACCAAGCATATGTGATGGTTTTCTTTCTCAAAGATAAGGAAAATAATTTGTCTTAGATACAACAAATGCATAAATCAATTCTTTCTTAGAATTACAAATGTGAAAACTTCT
>PVKA01050514.1:0-12683 GCA_004027165.1 Ctenomys sociabilis | reverse complement strand
CGACACAAAGAAGGCCACTATATATTGGTCAGGGGAAAAATTCAAGAGCAAGAAGTAACACTCATAAATATCTATGCACCAAACACAGGAGCACCCAACTATGTAAGACAAACCTTAAGGGACATGAAAAACTTAATGTCTAAGAACACAATCTTAACAGGAGATCTTAACACACCCTTATCTCAAAAAGATAGGTCAATCTTTTCAGCCTGTGCCTTGGCCCCCCATTTTTTTTTTGTCACAGGGGATTGAACTCAGGACCCTGCACTTGCCAGGCAGGTGCTAACTCTACTGAGCTATCTCCCTGCCTCATGATCTTGATGCCCCCCAAAACTGGACTAGCTTTTATAAACTCCTTTTGAGAGAAGGGGTGCTGGGGGTGGGAAGGAGGTCCATATGCCTAAGCATGAGGAGATGAGAGACAAGAACATTCCCATAGAGGCAATGCAGGCCCTCAAGTTGTGGGACAAAGGAGAGAATACTTTGCCTGGAGACCTTTCGCCTGGTAGCGTACCAATGAGCATGCTGTAGGCAGCCGAGTTAGATAAAAGTCTTGGGCCAGGCCCTCAAAGGAGATAAGACAGAAGACAAGATACTTTATAGCTGTGGGAGGGACAGATGCTCCTGCTGTGAGTCAGACCTAAAGACCAAAGATCAAACAAATGCCGACCTCCCTAAAGATTAGCATCCAGTATTGATCTTTATTCTGAGAAAGCCAGGAAAAATCATTATCTGCTGGCTACCAGATAAAGGCCTGTTTTACAATCATGCCCGCTTGCTACATGACTCCCTTCCCCATCTGGTCCTGGACTTAATTTTACCTGAGCAATGCTGCTTGAAATCCCATTGGCTGTTTTGTCCCACCCCACATGCACCTAAGTGAGTTCCCATTTTCTCCACCTTAACCCCACATGGTTTTACACTATAAAAGTCCCTGGAAGAGCCAGCTTGCTGGGGACAACCTGCTAGGGCTCCCCGCCTGTCTTTCTCGGACAGGAACACTTTTCCTCTCAATAAATACATTCTGCTTGTAACCTCTGTTTGTTCCTAAAATTCATTCTTTGGTTTTAGAGAACATGAACCCGTCCAGAACAGGTTGGGAGATCATTTCTTCCTTCCTTTGGAGGTCCCTATATCAGTTTTTCTCCCTGTATCAAGGGTACCTGATATCTCCGTGATTACTTCCACCTGCCCCAGGGTCATGACTGCCACCACAGCCACTCTGAGATTGTCAGGCCTTGGCCCAAAGGTCTAGAAGAGTGGCCTGCAAGACTCAAAGAGAGAAAGCCTAATGTCTTAGTTGCTTTCCTGTTGCTCAGGCACAATACCTGCCACCTGCAGCTTAAGAGAGGCAATGGCTGTTTTGCCACATGGTTTCAGTCCATGGTCAGCTGGCTCCGAGGCAGAAATAGGATGGCAGAGGATGCCTGGCAGAGGAAAGGTGCTCCACCTTGGCAGCCAGAGCAGAAGGAGGAGCCTGGAGGGTGATGCGCGGGTCCAGATCGAGTCTGCCCACCTGACTCCAGTCGGGCCCACTTGCTAATGGCACACTCAGCTATGAACCACCCATGGATGAGTCCACAATGAGCATTGTGCCCAAGGTCTCGTCACCTCTTACACACATGAGAATTCTGAGGGACATTTTAGATCTGAACCACAATACCCACAGAGACACCTGCAGATGAAGGGCTGCATCCCCTGGTGCCAGCAGGAAAGCTGAGGCTGGGGAGAGGTCAGCACAGCAAATTCCAGTACAGAGGTAGATTTGGTCATGAACATGGTCAGCCATATCTGCAAAACTGGAGGGATTATATTGTGTTGGGTGAAGTGAGGGACATGAACAGAGTAAAGAAAACCCCCAAACTACCAAAGGGTAGACAGTGCACAACCTTCTTGCAACTGTGTCCCCAGAAACCTAGCCAGCCAATGCAGAGTTTTGTGTATATCCCTTGAAAATATTTAATGAATGTACGTGTAAATATATACTTTTTCTTCTTTCTCCCTGCCCTGTTTGGTTTCTACCTGAAATGTACTCTTCTGTGTTTTGCATATTACTGTATCTTAGAGTGTTTTAGCTCCTTCTTTTTTTATTTTCTTTTTTTAGTTTTGGGCACGGAAGCCAGAGCCTTCATACTGAGCTGGATCATCAGCCCCTTTTAGGCATTTTTTTTTTTTTTTTAATTTTGAGGCAGCTACTGCTAAGTTGCCTGAGCTAGTGTTTAACTTTCAATTCTAATGCCTCAGCCTTCCAGAGTGCTGGGATTTTAGGGATGTACCATCTTTTTTAGTTGGTTTTTGAGACAGGATTGTGCATTTTTACCTAGGCTGGCTGTGAACTCCTGAGCGCAAACCATTCCCCTGACTCTGTCTCAGAGATGGTGGGCATGCATACATCACTGTGCATGGCTAGTCTTACTGTTTTAAAGTTGTAGTTTATTATAAGCATAAATAACTAAATCGCTTCTTCATGGGCACTTAGTTGTGTCCAATTCTTTACTCTTGTGCAATAAAGACCTCAGTAGCCTACACTTTACTTAAATGTGAGTTTATCAAAAAACTTCAGGTAGAAATGCAGGGTGAGGGGCACATACATTTGTCATTTTGATGAACACTGCTGAACAGACCCTGCAAAGGGACTGTGCTAGTATGTGAGGGAGCTATTTCCCTTGTGCCTCCAACATCATGTGTCTTTGCCATTCTGATATGTAAAAATGACAGCTTCTCCTTTTGCAGTTGTAGTGCTTGATTGGTTGTATCAACTTGACAAGTTTAGAAGTTTAAGCTGGCTCAATAATTCTACATCCTAGGACCTGTCCCAGGTGCTGTGTGCACCCTAGGGTATAGGAGCCATGCTAGGATGGTTTGTGGCCTGGGAGGTATAAAAGTCAAATGAGGAATAATGGACAGGATTCTGTTTTTCAGAGGAGCTCTAGTCTTCACCTTCAGCTTAGATGTCTTAGGAGACATCCTGGCTTCTAACATAGACTTTTGAGCTTCCGCCTTGAATCCCTCCAATCTTTTGACATAAACTCTTCAGCCTTCTGCCTTGGGTCCTTCGGTCTTCTGGTCCAAACTCTTCAGTCTTCCTTTCCTGACCCATCTGTCTCCTGATACAGACTTACATGGGACCCTGCAGTGAGCTCTAGACCTAGGACTGAGCCTTTCAGTCTCAAGTACATAGACACCCTCTGCAGGCTTCCTCATCCAACTCTGTGGCTGATATACAAGATATATTTGTTTGCTTGTTTTTTCCCATAATTTTATTGAAAAACAAATAGCAATGAGACAGTTTCAAATCAAATTAGTAGGACAGTTTCAATAATTAATACATTACATATGGTTTTCTTAGTGGTTATTTGTTGTACAAGATGCAGACATGATATCCTATTTACAAACATTATTAGAACAGATCCCTCTATTCATGAATCAAGAGAATGTTGCTGTATATCTATCTTAACTATTTTTAAATCTACAGATACAAAGTGGTCACTCAATTGTATCCACTTTTTTGTTTAGTTTTTAATTTAAATATTATAGGTGTGTGAATTCAGCAAAATATTCCAAAATAGTCCAGTAGTCCATAATAGTATTGGGTTTTCTGTATGTCTGGCAATGTTAGAAGTTGTTGACTTGGGTCTTTTACAGCTCAGCATAAAAATATGGCTTTACTTCTTACACTTTGTTTTTATACTTTTTTGTTGGATGGTTAAGACCAAGATAAAGCAAGACCTATATAACAAGAATTGTAGCTTTTGTATCTAATTAAGGTCAGTCAAATCCCCTCAGGATTAATCCCGAGACCCTGTTCCACAGTTTGTAGATCCTTTCTCTGTGTCAGGCATGTGGATGAGTCATGGCCACTGCTTGATCAATTTGCTCTCTGTGAAAGCCTGAGAGAATGTTTTCTCTCCAGGTTACTCTCCTTAGGCACACTCTACATCATCGAGCACTTTCCTCATTGGTCCCATAATCTCCTTGATCAGAAAATTTAGGACACAACTGACTTGCATGATGTTACAGTACAGGTTCTTATATGTCCTGAGTCTTAATTGACCTTGAAAGGTTAGGGCCAAAATGTTGGTTGTCCTTGTGGCCCTCCTTTTTCTCTAATTTTTGGTCTGCAAATTTAGGTTATTAATGCTCCAGAAAAGAAGTTTGTTTTCATTACCTAGGCTGTTGAGCTTAACCTCACTACCTGTACAAGATATGTTTGTATATCTTGCTTGTAACTGTTTCTCTAGTAAAACCCTGAATGATACAGATACACTCTGCTTTTACTCTAAGGCTGTCTTGAATAATTTATCTGTTAGGGTCATTGCATTCATCTTGTTTGGTTCCATCAATTTATCAGGTGCTGGGAATTTTTCTGAGACCAATATATTAATAATTATCATTGAACTTTCCTCCAATGGAGATCAATAATTAATTAATCAATCAATAATGACTGATGAGGGCCGGGGAGATAGCTCAGTAGAATAAGTGCTTCTCTGGCAAACGCAAGGGCCTGAGTTCAATCCCTGGTTCTGCCAGAAAAAGAAAAAAATAATAATGACTGATGAGTAGGATGCATGCTATGATAAAGGCCTAACTTCGTGAGATCCTACTCTCAAATTTCAATGTACTCTCCTATCAATAGAGACCTTGTTAAGATCAGGTTGAGATTCATCAGGTCTGGGTTATGCCTGAGATTCTGCATCTACCTAGCTCCCAGGGAAAGTTCTTGCTGCTGACCCTGGGCCTTTGTGTTGCAAGGATCTTTTTAAAACAGGGGTTGGCAAACGATTTTTTTTTTTTTTTCTGAACAGTAAACATAGTGAATATTTTACTTTTTTTGGGTCCACACGTAGATCCTTACTGCAGATATTTAACTCTTCCTCTGAAAGCAGCCAGAGAAAGTGTATAAATAGTTCCATTCTAATAAAACATTATTTTGAAATAGGCTGTGAGCTAGATTAGGCTGTGGTGTGTTGGCCCATGGCACAGAACTCCATTAGTGTCCAGTCACCCATAGAAACAATGAGTGAGAGGGGGTTCTGTGCCTAGTAACAGGGCACTGGCCTTGGAATCTCAAATACTTGGAATAGTGATGTATGAGAGTCCTGCATAGATAATGGAAGAGCTGAGAGCCAGTCAGGGGTAACTTCTAGGATTAGGGACCATAGGAAGATGTTTACTGTGGGAAGAGGAAGAGGGGAAAACGTCAGATAGGCCATCTAGTCGGAGCAAGAACCATGACGGACAACTGTACCAGGAGCAGGTGCCAAGGACGAGAGCCAGCCTCAGCCAAAGAGCTTGGTAAGAAGTTCCTGCAATGTTTCTGCTTTCTTTCCTTTCAATTTCCACCCAGTGGCCAAACATAGCTGGGAGCCACATCTATATGGGCACCTGCAGGGCCAGCATTGCCATAAAAAGTAGTGTAGGGGAAGTCAAGGCAAGATTTGAGGACAACAGGCCTAGGTCCAGCCAAAGGGACATGTGGAGGGGGACCTAAAGTTCAGGTAGCCAACTAGGCCCAGCAAGGAGAGTGCATGAGTGTTTCAGGCACCAGCTTAGACTGTAGGAGTGAGCAGTATAGCATGGGGCTGGCAAGGAAACCATTGTCTTAAGTAGGATGAAATTTATGCTTTAGAGCAGAAGTTGGAAAATATCTTTGTTACCTAGTTTAGTTCATAGGCCTCATAAAAATAGCCCACAGGCAACAGCACTTGGTCCTTGGGCTATAGTTTGCCAACCTAATTTTGAAAGATCCTCACTCTCCATCACTTCCTTTGGTCCTACTATGTTACCTAGGTTGACTTCAAACTCCTGGACTCCAGCAATCCTCCTGCTCTGCCTTCCTAGACAGTTAAGACTACAGGCCCATGCCATCCTACTGGTGCAGTTTTGTTTGTCTGTGTGATGCTATGCTGGGGATTACACTGAGGGCCTGGCCGATAGGCACCGTACCACTGAACTATACCCCTGCCCGCAAGATTCATTTTAGAAAGATGAATTAGAGTGGACAAGAGACAGAGAAGAGATAGAGACTGAAAAAGAGGCTGGTGAAGACTCAAGGCAGGAGACTATCAGGGTCCAGTTGGTGATTACTGCAGTAGAGATAAGGCAATGAGTGAGAGGTAGAGAGTGGGCTGGACATGGAACAACTGGTCTGGTCGGAATGGAAGGTCTGAGCTGCAAACCAGCATGTTAACTATTCCCCTGATCAAGGAAGGGACGACTGCCTCTCTTGCTGCAGGAAACCAGAAGAAATTCCTGTCTTCCTGTATAATGAAATTTCCACTGGCTTCTTGTCTGTCCTGATCTTCTCTTCAGGTGGAATGGGGGAGGAACAGGTTGCAGCACCCTCGGTCAGGGAGGAGTAGGCGGGCAGCTGCTAGTGACTCACCCCCTGCTCACTCTAGAATTCCAGTGTCTGTCACTGTCCTCTGAGCACAGGACAACAGAAAGGTCCCGCCAGCACCCTCTGCCACCTTCTTGTGAGCATAGAGAATAGCAGAAAGGACTGGCAAGGTGCCCACCCAGCCCTGAGTCAGACACTTTACCTCCCCATAGTTTCTGGGATCATCTTAATCTGAGGCTAATTGTGTCATATGTAGGATGGGGATAATGTCATCATTGGGAATCCCCTAGAAATAGTCCTTGTGACAAGGATTTGGGTGCAAGTAGGTCAGAGTGATTGAGGGAGGAGAGTCCTCAGCCAGTGCTTCGTTAAGTCAGTTGCCATCATGGGAGCTGGAGCTGAGTCTTGCATGGGAGTTCTGGACATCCAGGCAGAACATGTACCCAGGGTCTTGGTGTCCCAGGGTCTATGTGCTGCAGATGGTGCTGGTGTTAGTTT
The DNA here is from genome assembly GCA_004027165.1 of Ctenomys sociabilis. Taxonomy (NCBI): domain Eukaryota; kingdom Metazoa; phylum Chordata; class Mammalia; order Rodentia; family Ctenomyidae; genus Ctenomys; species Ctenomys sociabilis. The sequence goes on along the minus strand of PVKA01050514.1, from coordinate 5,845 downwards.
CCCTACTTCTCTACCTGTTTTGTGGCTTTCTGCACTTCAGGAAAGCCAGCTTTTAGGCATGGACATGCAGGTGTTCATGTGGAAAACAGCTAGGGTTCCCTGAAATGGTATGACCTAAGGAGAGAGCCTCAGAAAGACCCACCACTCTTCATAGCTCTCATCTCCACTTGACACTGGGAAACTGAGAAGTGAAGTGACAGCCCCAAATCACACAGAAGGCCTGTGACAAATACAGGGCTGGAGATCAGAGCCTGTGGGTCCAGGTCCTCCACAGTGTTTTTCCCCATACTCGAGGTTGAGTCCAGGGCCCTCACACTGAGTTACATTCTCTTATTTTTTGAGACAGGGTCTCTCTGTGTCTCTCTCTGTCTCTGTCTCTCTTCTCTCTCTTTCTTTTTCTCTCCTGCTGGGGATAAAACCCACAGACACTACCACTGAGCTACATTCTTAATCCCCTCTCCCTTTTTTTCTGTTGTTGTTGTTGTTTTTTTTTAGACAAGACCTCAAACTTGTGAGCCTTCTGCCTCAGCCTCAGCCTCTCAGATCCTTCAGTATTTCCTAACCCATTCTGAGTATTCTCCTGGCATGAGAGGCCCCTCTCTGGGTGTCTCATAGGCTGGCAGCTGGCCACCAAATGCATTCTTCTCTACTCCTCCCCACCCATACTTGCTGTACCTGTTTGAGTCCAGCGGGTAGGACAGGGAATCCTGCAGGACAGCATGTGTACTGAGGCCAAGGGTCTGCATGAGGCTCATAGAGTCTGGCACCAGGGGAAGCTAATAATGACTGGGTCTGGAAACTGACAACTAGTCATGCTGTTGAGGGAGGCCACACAGAGGTGGGGACAATGGGTCAGGGGTAGCATGGAGTACACTGCAGGGTGACTTCACGGAGGGCTAGGCAGGTCAGTCCCTTCCCCTTATCCTGGTTACTTGGAACCTGGACTTCTTTCTGAACCTAGGCACAGATATCTTAGGATTTGGCATTGAAAGCTCTGTGTGAGGTCTGGCATGTGCCAACTACTCAGTTGTTGGTTCTTTTTGAGGCCATAGATGGGGCTCAGTGTGTGCCAGCCATCATGTCATTTATGATGCGAGTATAGGAGAATACTGGCCCCTTGGAGCCCATTAGATCCTGCAGAGGAAATGAAACAGTTTTTTCCATTTTTCCATTGCATTCTGAGGTGAAGGATGGAAGACAGCATAGGCCTCAAGGGGTTCCTAGTCCAGGGAGGGTAGACACACTCCACATCCACGTGTGGTGCCCCTCCTTGTTCAGGAACCCTACAGGGCTGGACTGACTGGACCGAGAGAACCTGAGTGTCAGGGGGCTCCCTAGACTCTGAAAGCCCCACAGGGCCCTTGGCCTTGCCCTAGGTATACAAGTGGCAGGCTTCTCCTGTCTCACCAGGGTGATTCTGAGTAGCGTAGGAAGGGTTGCTGTTTCCAGCCCCTGCTTACTTCCATCCTGTTCCTGAGCCTTTGGTGGTTCGTTTGCAAAGATGGCCAAGTGAGTTCCTTCCAGAGAACCTTTGCAACATATTTTTGCCCTGGGAGGTGGAAGCTATTTCGCACCCCTTGAATCCAAGCTACTGCATTAGTCAGGTTTCTCTGGAGAAACAGGACTGACAGGGTAGGCATCTGTAGAGAGATTTATTTTGAGGAATTGACTTACACATTCATGGATGCTTGGTAAGTTCAGTATTTGCAGAATAGGGTGAAAAGATGGAGAGTCAAGGAGAGTTATAGATTCTGTCTGAAGGTATGGCGCTGGAGATTCCATCTTGCTGGGCAGGGGTCAGCTTTGTTCTGTTCCTGCCTTTAAATAATTAGATGAGGAGGGTAATCTTCTTTACTCAAGGTAGTGGTTTAAATGTTAAACTCATGAGACAAAACAGAACAAAACAAAACCCAAACAATCCTTACAACAATATTTGCAAATCCACAATCATGCTTGACCACACACCTGTGGCCCAGCCAAATTAGCACATGAAATTAACTCTTAGGGTTGGTTTGTCACCTGCTTTGAGCCATAAATTGTAGGGAAAGTTATGCTGTGAGTCCTGAACCTCAGCCCTAAGAGATTTTTTCCAATCCGACTTGCCTAGTTGGGGTCTTGCCAGCCACCACTGAAGAATCTTGGGCTACCTGTGAGTGACTCTGGGGGACAGATGAAATATGTCAACTGACTCATTTCCAATAAATCTGGCTGCGTTTGCATGAGTGAACCCAGTCAAGATTAGCTGCCTAACATATTGCTGACCTGCAGAAATGTGAGCTACATGCATCACTATTGTCCTAGGTCACTGTTATTTGGAATGATTTGTTACATGCAGATGCTAGTCGATAGTCGATACACTGTTGTCCACGTTATGCAGTACCTTTAGGATAGATGCCCTGTGAATCTTCTGCCTTAGCTGATGGAGAGGACACAGGAAAACAGAGGGACACCTTCCTATTCTAATAAGGCTCTGAGGGTGTCTATATTCGCCGATGGCATGCACATAGACACACTTCTAGGTTGAGATTTAAATATAACTCTGTCCCAAAACACTCTATCCTGGAAGATTCCCACAATTATGAGCCAGAGCAGAGAGAGGGGCTGACACCTGGCAGCTGGGCTATGTATTGGTGGTAGTCAGAGAACAACAAGGGCTGGGTTCCTGGAGACAGCCTTAGGGGGTTGGAGAGATTTCAGAGATTATTATAGGATGGATGACAGGAAAAGAACTTGGGAGGCAGCAAATGTGGGCCAAGTCTTGCTTCTGTTGTCTATTAGATCCATATCCTGGGCAAATCACCTCACTATTCAAGGTTCTCAGTTTCTCAAAGGGCAGAATAAGGTTTTGTGGACCCTGAGCTGATGCAATTTGGGAGCCCCTTTTCAAATAGAAGAATAAAAAGTATAATTGCAAATTTGCTTTGGAAGAAGCCTATGCCAGTGAGCCTAAGCTTCGTTAGCTTTTAAGTAAATTCCTTCTGCCTTTTTTTCTAAGGGAAAAAAAGGAACATTAATAATAATGATGGGACAGGGCTGTTTCGAAGGTTAAATAAATGGACCATACGTAGTGGGGCATACCAGGAGTAAGGCCTGACAAGAAGGCAGCCTTGATGGGTGAAGAAGTTCTTGGGGTAGGGGAGACAGAAAGGCAAGTGGCATGGAGCAGGTGGTGAACTATCTAGACTCCTTCCTGGTCCTATGACTGCCTCTCAGGCTTGCAGCATGGGTGTAAGCAGAAGCAGGAGCTAATTTCACCAGGATCTTTGTGAAGTTCTGGGGCTGAAGCAAGGTTGCAACAGTGTCCTGGATCCAACGTTGGGAGGAGGATGTAATTTTTTTCCTAGGGTAAAAGCAAGTGCTCTTGGAAGAACATAGAGAGGGAATGGAGCAGGCCTGGGTGGGGCGAGGTACTCCCAGGGTTGTGGTCCCAATTGGATTCTAACTTCAGCCTGGTCTCATGGGGAGCTCTAGGATAGAATGAATGGACTGTTCAGCTGTCCCCAGTGGACCTTTGTGCCACTCAGTGGTAGGAGGAGGCTGAACAATATTCCTCTCCCAGGGCCATCCATGCACTGAGCATTAGCCAGAGAATGGGTGGCCTTTGCATCATCTGGTGAATGATGGGAACTCTGGCTCAGGGAAAGGGCCCTGGAGGGGTGACTGTAGCATCTACTAGAAGGCCCTGACTCCATTTCTGCAGAGCACACCGACCCATGGTATCTGGAGTTGGCAGCTTCAGAGAGACAAACGGATAGAACTGATGGGATTGAAGAACCACAGTGTTGGTTTTCAGGGAAGTCTGGAAGGACCATGGCAAGATGCTGTCCCCACACACCTTGTAATGACTTGGTTTTCCAGGAGGGGATACATGGTAATGTCAGGCGAGATACTCTAAGAACTTCCAGGAATACCTTGGACAAGACCAAAACCAATGGATTATCTGAAATTTTCAGATGGGGGAGAAAATCCTCTGAGTGTTTTTCCTGTTAGTGAAAATTCATTTGTGAACATGGGCAGGAAGGGCCCAGAGAATATCTAGGCACTCATGGGAAATCTGGTGTTTGTGAGCTCTGAAGAGCAGAATGGCTTCCAAGCTATTTATGTGATTAATTAGGAGGTAGTTCCACCCTGTGGAAGGCCCAGGGACTCACCCCAGGCCTGGCCTCAGCCCTAGGTTAGTGCAAAAGGAGTCAGGCAGGAGAGGATGATGGTTTGGTGTGACCAGGGTCCTGCTCCTTGTACCCATGCCCTGTACTGAAGTCCTATTGAGCATGTTTGGTGAGATGAGTCTTAGATTAAACCAACTCGTACATGGTACAGATAGGAGCAGACAACAGTACAACCACTTTGGAAAACTATTTGGCAGGTTTTAATAGAGTTAAATCATATTGTCATATGACTCAGCGGTTCTACACCTTTGTGTTTACCTAAGAGAAAAGAAACCATGTTAGTCACCTGCTGTCGCGCACCAAATCCCCATTAATCTTAGCAGATTTAAAACAATAACAAGCATTTCCTGTCCTTGCTGTGGCTGTAGGTCAGGAATCCAAGAGTGGCTCAGCTGTGTGGTCCTTTCGTCATGTGGCACTCAGCATGCTGGCTGCTGCACAGAAGACGCAGGGGAGCCGGAGGACCCACATCCAGGATGGCCCTGGGCAAGGTAGTGATGCTTGGCTAGACTGATTCTTGATTTCCTCTCCCTGTGGCCCTCGCTGTGGGGCTGCTGGCTTCCCCTCGAGCAAGGGATCCGGGAGAGCAGGGCAGAGGCAGCAAGGCCCCCTGCAAGGGTCACTGCGCGGTATTCTTCTGGTTGAGCAGGCCAGCTCTATCCAGTGTTGAGGAGCTGATACGAGGTCATGGTCGCTAGAAATGGAGGACTGTGGGGACCACCTTGGAGGCAGATAACCACAAGGACGGTGTCTTGGTTGCTCACCTCTTGTTGCTGGCACAGAATAGCTGACACCCAAAATTAAGGAAGAAAGGTCTATTTAGCTTTCAGTTAGTGGAGGTTTCAGTCCATACCTAGCTGGTTCCAAAGCAGAGTGGCACGTGGCAGAGGACAGCTGTTCATGGCAGCAGAAAATGGCAAAAAACAGCAAGAGCACAAGGAAGAAATAACGGCAACAACAGCAACAGAGAGCAAGTCTGTCTCTCCTATGTCGCCTTTGGGCTGTCGGTCCCAGGCTGGGTGTAGCACTCACAACCACAATCCCGGCACTGGGTCATGAATTAATCACAAGCTCTAGAGGTCTGCCCTGTAACTACATGAGGTTTGGGGAGGACAACTAGCTACACACCATACCTGACTGTACAGCCAGATCTCCTCCATCCTGCAGTCACATAACACCGGAACCTTGCCATTATGGTGCAGAATAGCGATGCAAGGTACCCCTGGGGCAGCTGTGCAGGGCTTTGGCTCCAGGAGAGCTGCAACAGCAGCAGCAGCAGGGGCCGCTGAGGACAGCAGTAGGGGGAGGAGGCTGGGCAAAGGAGCAGTGGCTAGGCTGGGGTGATTTGCTTCTGAGCAGCCCGAGTGCTGTGGCCTGGAGTGGGTTGGTTAGATCTGTGGCAGGGACCTCCCTAATACGAGGTCCTCAGAGGAATCCCCTGGTATCCTTTTTTATGTGCTCTGAGTAAGGGCCCAGGATCCTTGAGCTGCTGTGGTCCTCTCAGCTACTGTGTCAAAGCTGAGTGGAGGTAGTGTAGACACACTGTGTCCAAGAGGCATCTCCAAGCTGAAGGGTCTGTCCTTTCTTTCTCCCAGAGTCTCCCTGGCAGGACAGTGTGTGTGTGTATGTGTGTGTGTGTGTGTGTGTGTGTGTGTGTGTGTGTGTGTGTGTGTGTG
>PVKA01050513.1:0-12684 GCA_004027165.1 Ctenomys sociabilis | reverse complement strand
CTACCTATCTTAGATTCCTAAGGATTTCAGGCTTGTGTTTAAGAAATGTTGTGAATTTCCTGACATTGTGCACAAATCACTGTGTGTGAGTGTATGTGTGTGTGTGTGCACATGTGTGTGTGTGCATGCATCTGTGTAGTTTTCTTGGATAAAAAGTCTTTATATTTCAACTAACTTCCAAAATACAGCATGACCTAGAAAAAAGTGAATAGAAAGAGGCTGCAAACACCTCATTATCGTGAGGTTCTCAGGGAAGGTAGGAGGAGACAGTCTCCTAGATGCTGAGGATTGGTACCTAAGTGTGCAGCCACTCTCAGCTCCTACTAGGGTGGGTTGGAGCACCTGGGGACTGGGGGGAGTGAGAAGGATGCTACCGAAGGGAACAGACAATATAAAAGACAAGGGCAAAAGAGGAAACTAAAGAATTCACAATTTGCCAGTGGCCCACTATACATATGGCAAACAATCTGGAATTAATGGAGATGAAAGATTGTAATGCAGAGAATAGAGATTTTTGTAAGAACTTATTCAGACCTTGTCCCTTTGTCCTTGCTTTCCCTCCCTTACCATCAGCCACAAGAAAGGAAATGACGGATAACATTAGCTTAATATCTAGAATTCACAAGTCTCTGAACATCCCCACCTGAGATCAGCTGCCTCCTACTGAGAAACCATTGAACCTTAATCATTTTCCATTGCAACAGAAGAAAGGTGGCTAAGGGGTCTCTTTTTCCCTTCAAGGATCAGGCGCCCACAGCAATTAGCAAATCATGTTTCTATCAGGTCAACTTATAGGATAAGGCACCTTTCCTACAAGAAAAGAAGACAGAGCGTTGTTAATGCTAAAGGAATATTCTTCAGATAAGTGAGAAAGGGTTTCACCATATCAAAGTCTCCTCTGGTTGCCTTGGCATTCTCTGAATAAATCCACATGTTTTGCAGAGGAAACAAAGAAACTATTCTGTTGTTGGTCTAGAGAGGGAAATGGTGCCTTGGGCACATGGCTATTGGGTCCTGCATTTTGTGGGTCTTCTTTTGGGGAGATTACACTGGAATGGCCTTTAAGGAAAGATCTCCAGTTATAAGAAATTTCTTTTGATAATGAAATCTTAAATATTCTAGGGCCAACCAGATAGCTCAGGGAATAAAGTGTCTGCTTGGCAGAGTACAGCAGCCTGGGTTTGATCCCCGGCATGCCGTGGCTGCTGAGATGATGATTGAGACAGAGCATGGTGGCATTTGCCTATAATCCCAGCATTTGGGAGACTGAAACAGGAGAATCACTATGAGTCCCATCTGTGTAGTGAGACCTGTAGGCCCTATACTAAATACATAAAAAATTCTAATACCCAACAGTCAGAGACCAGCATGTTCAGGCCATTCTTGCTTAGTCTCTGTCCCAAAAATTAAGTTCTTGCTATAGGAAAGCAATTAATAAGGCTACCAAAAATGATGAAGAGGTTATAATACTACATGAGACTTATTATAGGCAAGAAACAACTGCAAGTTATTTGCAACTGTTGACATATGAGTCTTCATAATGGCCTTTCAAGGAAGGTGAAGGTTGAACCCTACTTTATAAGTAAGTTATTGAATTAAAACAAATCTATGCCAGGTGATTTTCCAGTGGTCACACAAGTAGAGAGAGGAAATGCCACCATGAGGAGTCAGGTTCCTGGCTGGGTTTTCATGTCAACATCATGTGTATGCTTCTTATTTGACAGAAGAGAGTACAATTGGGACAGGTAACAGTCTCACCCCCGATTATCACTGCTGCCCACTGGGCTTGGCTTTGTCCTAGATCTCACATTTGAGGCCTTCTCCATTTGATGCCATGTGGCAGAACCTGCATCTAGCATTGCACTGTATTGCAGTTCTCCCCTAGAAATAATATTGGTCCTCTGTTCTGGTGCCTGCATCCCACTCAGTTGTAAGGCTGTGATCCAAGTAGACCTTAGCATGCCTTGGCTCTGGGCATATTGCAGGCCTCATAGAGTTGACTTTATGTTTTCTAGCTTTCAAGTGTCTCTAGTTTATACAAGAGCAGAGTCTCAGCTATAAAAGGTATAAGATGTAAAACTTCTACTCAGAATTGTGCAGCTTTTCACCACCTGGCTTCTCTTTCTTTCTAGCCATATCGTTCCATGTCCTTGTGTGTACTTACTGAGTACCTACTGTATATAGACAGAGCATACCAGTTGTAAGGAGCCAGCACCTGCCTACATGATGCTTAAAGGCCAGGATCAGGGCCTGGATCAGGGAGCTTTACTTCAAGTGCTATCATTTTGCTTTCATCTATCACATGCATGTGGCCGTGTGTGCACAGAGGCACACGTATGTGCCTACACATCACACTTGCTTTGTGTATCTCCATATAGCCATTCCTATGTCTGTACTGATGCATGCACTTCCTCTGTGATTCCATGTCTCTCTCGCAGTCTTCTGCCTGCACTACTGGGCTTCTTGCTGAATGCTGCTGTGGTTTGGACAGTCCCCTAATGTCCATGTACTAAAGGTGCAGTGCCTGCCCTGGCACTGCTGAGAGCTGAAGGAAACTGTTGTGCAAGTGAGGCCTGGTGAGTGATATTCTAGTGACCAGTTGTGTTTTCTTAAAGGGGCTGTGGGATCCACAGTCACCCTTCTTCATTCTTGTTTACATCCTGGCCATGACTTGGATGCTTTTGCTGCACCCTAAGATCAAGCCACGTCACCATTGGCCAGGAACAACAGCACCAACCAATCATAGACTGAAATCTCTAAGCTGGGAGCCCGAATAAATTCTTCTTTCTAAGGGAATTTACCCTAAGTGTTCATTACAGTAGCAGAAATGGAACAATGCGGAATTCTGGTCAGTAGGGCATCTCTGGTCTTTCTTTGAAAGATCACTCCTTGATAGTGAGTTGCTTCCCTTGCATTCTTGTTGTTCTCATTAGATGGCAGGCATGGTTTAGTAAGGACACGCTTTCAAGTAAAGAGTGTGAAATCAGCAACTGCTTTTCCTCTAAGACAGTTCTCATGCAAGCATGAGAAACCACTCAGTGCCTCTTTTTCCTGTTTTACAAATGAGTCCTTTGCTTTCTCATACTTTGTCATGTTTGTGCCAAATAAAGTCATACCTGCTTTTCTTTTATTTCTCTAAGGATGCAGCAAGATTTTAGTAAATATTTTATTTGTTCTTTATAATATATTAACTGAAAGGGTTTGTCCTAATACTTGTTTGTCTCTGATTTCCGTTTAAGTATTTGTATGCTGGGTTAGAAAGGGAATCTGTGGGTATCTGGGAGATGTCCAAAACTTCCCTAAATTGCTTGCAAATATTTTTGTGTTTTCTACCGAATTCAGCACACTTTCAGAGTGGCACAAGTTTAAAAATGACAGGAGTAGTAAGCCTTCATCAATTTTATTTCTTCAGATTTTTTTTGAGATAGCTTTTGTGCCACCTTTAACGTGATTCAACAGAATAGAGATGCGTTGACAGCATGAATTTCGGTGGGGAGCTGGGGACGAGTGACCAAGACCTTGCCTGTGTGGATTTCCACGTACCCAGACCATTTCAGATGACTCGAAAAGCCTACAATATATCATGAAAGTGTTTGTAAAGCCTTTCATGATGGTATTTATATATTTATTTATTTTTATGAGCATGATCAAAGATACCATATTCTATCAAATATACTTTTTTATTTTTTCAATGTCAAGATTCTTCATGCTTTTTATATAATAGTGTGCAAGGGAGAATCTCTGAAATATACCAAGAATAGTTTGTCTCACCTTTTCCAGTCTCACTTCTGCTTAGGATCATGCTTTGTAGATGTTATGTTGAGAAATACAAATGTCATGGGGCTTTTTGTTTTATTGCTGCTTCGGTCTCTGGGCTTTCCTTTCTCTCATGCGTACTCGCCCTCTGGACTTGTGGCTTCCCTCCCTTTGTGTGCCATGAGGGAGCATGCTAGGGAATAGAGAAGAATGCTTTTACCCATCAAATAATCTTCACTTTGTCCTAGGGACAGACAAGCAGAAGATTCCAGAAGACACTGAGCTTTGTATCTTGAGATGAACAGAGGAGGTTACATGCATTAAAGTTAGTATTCTCACAAAAGCTGACTCTCTTTTTAATATAAACAATGAAAAGTTTGACATGCCACTCGGACTTCTGAGTATGGAGACTTGATATTCTTCATGTTGGTGGAAAATAAAATAATGATAAAATACTCAAGTAAAAGGGCCACTTAAATCTGGGATTCAATACAGGTCCTTTTGCTCATTTTTTTGATTTTCCCTCAATTGCTGCCTCCTCATCTGTAGGATGATTGATCGTAATACTTTTATAAGGAGAAGTTTAGAGGAGGTTAATTTTATGTTATGCCTATCTTAGTCTGTGTGGCTTCACAACAAAGTGCTGTAGTCTGTGAGGCTTATATTTACTTTGGACCTTTCTAGAACTAGAAAGGTCCTAATGCTGAGCACTAGCAGCTTCTCTGTGTGTGGAGGGGCTATTATCTGGCTCCTAGAAGGAACTTCTCACTGTAACCTTACATTGTAAAGCGTTGGAGGTGTGGGGACAGATCCCTGGCTTCTGTTTTGTAAGGATGAGTCCTACTCACGAGGATGCTGCCTTGATGTTTTAATTGTCTCCCAGAGGTTCTGTGTCCTGATATATTTTACCCACCTCAGGGGGCACAGGATTTCTTTGTAATTCTAGAAGGAAGAGTAAAGTGTGAACATTCAGACCACAGTAATGCCTTATGCATCCTGCTTAACATCTACTAAGTACTTGCTCAGTGACCGACATTCTGTATTTGAAGTCTATTATTAAAAATAAAGAATTAACTAAATTTTATCACCTAGGCCTTAGGAAGGAGGAGGTCTTGGGCATCAGAGGATGACAGTGGTAGGCACAGGTACTGCTTGGCCTTCTTGAGGTGCTCTGACCTCAGATCTTTTGGTTCTTGTTGCCCTCTCTGCTCTGTCCCTAGTACTGGCACAGCCCTTCCTCCTGTTTTGGGACTATGGCTCAGCATGCACACTGAGTCCTTGTAGGGTGTAGGGCACAGCTTGGCACTTTGATGAAGAGTACTTCTGACTGAGTTTACATCTCTTTAAAATATCCATCTCTCAAGATGTCATTTTGGTCATATGTAGCATCATCTGCTCAGAGCCTTGTCAGGTGCTGAGATACAACTCAGAAGAGGAAGCAGTCAGGTGACACGTGTCCTCTTCAGAATGCATTATTGGGAATCCAAGGGATTCTCCATGCCTACCCTTTACATTCTGCACACATCTTGATGGCAGGTTATCTCTGGTGCTCAATCCTAACCTGGTAAGGAATTCTCCTGGGGCACTTAGCAGGCATTCACGGGTAAAACCTAAAAGGGAAGTGCACACAGTTGTTCGTGTGACTTAACAGAGGTAGCTGAGGCAGGGTTAAACATAAAGGGCATGTGGAAAGCATGTTTACTGGTGATATCACAAGCTGTATGCATACTGGCAATAGGTGGTGGCCTTGAAGATGTTGATATTTAGCTCTTTCTATCTCTTCTATACACACACACACACACACACACACACACACACACACACACACACCCTTCTCAGAAATTGAATGTTCTACTGTTTCATTGCTTGTGAAATGTCCATCTCAGGCAGATGTTCCACTACCTGGGCTGCGGCTCACCACTCAGGGAACTTAGAGGCAACTCTAGGGCAGGACCAGCCTCTGAGGAAATGTTGCCGACACATGTTATTTCTAATGTGGCACTAGGAACTGTAAACTTTTGAAATGCCCCATGATCTTAATGATCTCTCCACTTGTTGTAGGAGCTGAGTGTATTTTTAATGCTAAATCACCTGTTTGTAGCAAGGGAGCAGGAAATATGAAAATGTATTGATTTGGGGATTACATCAGTTTGAGGATGGATTCCCAGGTAAACATCTATTGTATCAGCTGGACTATAGTAGTCACTCATAAATAATATACTATTTCTCTGTATTATCTTTTCTTATGCTATTTGTTTTCCTATATACAGTACAGCAAGTTTTCTCAAACAATTTGTCCCAAGCACCGTAGACCAATGGTGCTGAACCTATGTTATATATGACTTAAGATAAAACATATTTTTATTATTTAAGACCTTTATTAATGGGTGCTTGCAGTTTGTTGACTTTTTTGAAAAAATCAAGTTATAAACTTTTATTACAAATTAAAAAGGAAGTTCTTAAAAATCTCAGATATGAAACAGTTTAAAAACCTTTAAATGTGTATTGAGAAAAAACAGACTTTTTAAAAAAAACACATTTGTCATTACCAAAAAGAGACATCTTTAGATAAAAATAATAAGAACCCCATGCTGCACAGATAATGCAGATAGTTCTAGTTATCTGGTCAATGGGCAAAAAGCAAGCACTTAAGGTCTTCAGTTCCAGTCTTTTGTTCACCTATTGCTGGAATTTCCTATTAGTTTCTTTCTTGGTGGATGACTAAAGTGGATGGTGGTAGAGAAGGTAAGTCGGCCTTTACTCAGCCCGGCCCTGCTCAGCCTCTGGAGTGGAGGAATTCTCAGCTTATGGACTAGCTGCTTTTTTCTCTTTGCCATCTTGTATTTCAGGGTTTTCTGGGTCAATAATTGAAGTTTCAACAGTACCGATGTTGAGGTGACTGCTGACCTTGGGTCTCATCTCCTTGATTTTCCTCCTCTTCTTCATTGCCATCCTCTCTAGGCTATCTTTGGCGAGGAGGGCCCCTGCGGAATTGTGGTCTATAACCTCGATACATATTCTGTCTTACGTGTCCACCTTGTTCCCCTGCACCCTGGTTGTCAGCACCCTCCATCACTTGTCCTTGCACAGGAGGGTTGGAAGACTGAGCCCAACACCCACAGGGTCTCCGCATGTAGTAAGGTGGGAACCTTCACCTGCAGCAGGTCTGGCATGGCTGGGCCTGGCCTTTGGAAGTGCTCTGTGATCCCTCATTCTTTTCCCCACTCTCACTATTCTGGTAATTCTGCTGGTAATTGCGTGGAGGACCCTTACGACGTGGATGGCGTCTATAATGGTTACGGCCTGCTGCGTATTTACTGCCTTGAACTGGAGCTCTCCCAGGGCCTGTAACATTTGCTGCCTCCGCGCCCTTTTCTCCTTCAACAACATCGAGCTCCGCAGTCTCTCCATCTCCTACACCGCGAAGGTCCTCCCTGGGGTCATTCTTTATGGCAGTCTGGTATGCAAATACATCTTCCTTGGAGTCATTCCTGTTGATGAAGCCATATCTGTTTCTTACACTGAACCATTTTACTGTTACCAAAACCTTTGTTGCAATGACCTTCTTGTCCCCTGAGGCATCATTTGAGGTGCAGGGGCTGCCACTCGCTGTGCTGCTGCCCGAGGTGCCGGCTCCGTGTCAGCAGCAATGAGGGTGGGGGCGGGGGGTGGCACGGCGGCGGCGGCTGGGTCTCGGCCTCCCTGCTCATGGTTGTGGTGCTGGTGACTGGGGCCTGCTCCTGCAGCTGTGGCTCCTCTATGTGTGTGATGGTAAGTAGGCCGGTGGCTGGAGTGGGGCTGCTCAGCACCCTCTGGGGTCCATTTTCCGCTCCCGCTACCGATCGAACTAAGATAAAAATATTAATGTAAGCGCTACTTTTTCTGAGCTAAACCCAGGTATTCTGGAGGTTTAATTGCAGTGTTGCCACTTTGCAATAAATAAGCGAGTTTTGGGTTGCATTTTGAGTGCTTGTCTTTAAAAGGTTTGCTTTCAGTGCCATAGACTGTTACTTCTATAAAATACAACCAAATGAACTATTAGAAAAGAATAATGAAGGAATCATGATATACAAACAAGTACGAATCAAATTTTATTAGTGAGATAAACACTGATGATGTTCTGCACCCCAGGTTCTGTAGGTTCTCCGTGCTTACCCCTTATATCCTGTATACATCTTGCCCTGGGTTGGCGAAAAAGGAACCATGAGCCCATTCTTATTTACAGAACACACTTTGTAGTGTGAAATGAATGGTAAAGATGTCATATTAAATTTAACTGATTAAGATTGTTGGGTTACCTGGGGCTGGGGATATAGCTCAGTGGTCTAAGCACCTGCCTGGCAAGGGCAAGGACCTAGGTTTGATCCCCAGTACTTCATGCTATGCTCACTCCAGAACCCTAGGTGCACTGTGCCAGCCACTAAAACCGGGCGTGGTGGCAAATGCCTGTAATCCCATTGCTGGGGAGGCTTAGGCATGAGGATCACTATGAGTTTGAGCTGTGTAGTAAGACCCTGTACAAAATAAATAAATGTATAGATGTAAAACAAACGAACATTGGGTTAGTCTATCAGAAGCCTTTCCTTTAAGCACATGTTGACAAAGAGGCCCATCCTGTTGCTAAGTGATCATAAGGTCTCATACAAAGGAGCAGTCACATGTCCTTAGAAATCAAGGTCATGCAGGGGAATAATCAGAGGAGACCTATGGAGAAATAGGCTCAGAGCTGAAAGAATTAGGAGTGGAGGCAACTGTGGCAACCCACCCTAGTAATAGCAACATTCATAGTGGCAGAGGCAAGAGAATTGAAAATTTGAGCCCAGCTTGGGTAAACTAGTAACTTAGCAAGACTCTATCTCAAATTAAATAAAAGAAGGCTAGGGATGTAGCTCACTGCAGAGCTTTGTGTTCAACACCCAGTGCTGAAAGGGGAGGCCAAACAAAGAATTAGAGGCAGTCTGGACATTTATCTTATTCTTTCTTAACCACAGGTCCTGGTACTCTAAGCAGAGAGGGAGTGGAAATTAATGCACTTAGTTTGTTGTGCCTTGTGGATTTCCTTTTCAAATTCTCTGCTTAGTAACTATGAATCTCTTTGCTTTCTGGAGGGGCTGGACACCATGGTAATCTGAGCTTGCATGCCCTGCATCTCCTTGTATCTTCCAGCTCAGTTCAGCACCATGTGTATGATATGCTGCTCTGGTCCTGTCACTCACCTCAGTGCAGTGCACAAGAACCTTGTGTCCCTGCTCTCACTGAACACTGTGCACAGCTTCCCCTCACTCTGCAGTGACCCCTGCTCCTCCTGTTCTGATTGTACAGACCTCCTGGACGTTCCCAGACCTCACCTTTCATACCTCTTCACCTCGCTGTGTCTGAGCCTTTTCATTGGCTTTGCCTAGCATCTAGCATTCTGTGTCTGGCTACCTTTGAATGATTAGTTCAGAATGTGTTCGTGGCCTCCCTCTCCCAGGCTTGGCTAGACATTCCTGCTGTGCATGTTCCCACTGTCTTCTGCATACTTGACCGCTGAACTGGCCACATCATTTGGAAACCATCTGTTTGCCCTCGTTTGTTATTCATCAGCAAACATATAATATGTGTTTGAGAACTGACCATAACCGAGTTGGCTGTCAGGGCTGCCTTGAGAGGCACTGGAGAATAGACCTGCATGCTGATAAGTGAAATGCAAAATTTATCCTGCAAATATAATATGCTAGAGGCAAAGCAAAACTGAAATCATTTGATTCACTCAGCAGGAAAACAAGAAATGCATACATAATCAAGGTAATTTTTCTATGTGCTCCTTTTATTGCTTGGTTCTGGTTCCTCTTTGTTATCAAGTGCTTATACAAGAATTTTAGTTGGAACCAATGAAGCACCACAGACATCAAGGCAAAGGTGCCCCCTGCAGTGTAGGCAATGCGCAAGAGAGGTGAGGCCTGGTCTAGGATAGAGTGTAGAACATTGTGTTACATTTAGATTAGAGCTCGTCCCTCATAGCTGGGCGAACTATTGATCCTTCCTCAACTGGAACACACACACACACACACACACACACACACACACACTGATACCATGGTTCTGAGGGTGAAATGGCCTGAGTTGTATGAATTCCGTGCATTGTGTCAGGTACAATGAGTGATAGTCATTATGATTAGAGGTAGCTACTTATAATTTCTCACAATCTAGTGTTGCATTTTCAAGATAAAGTCTGGGAGCTTAAACTCAGGAAATCTTTACTCAAAGCATTTCTTTACTGACCTCAAAACCAGCTCTAGAATTTAAAACAAGCATCTGATTTTAGAAGTGTTTTTTACCCTGTTCCCAGTGAAGGAAATTTTGAAAAAATCTTCAGTTTTTCTCCAAATTGTGGAAGACCTTGGCAGTCATGCTGACAAATGAGGATGAAACAAAAATCTGGACATGAGAAGATGTTGGAATGATTTACTGGAGCACTGAGGTGCCTTACTGGCATTAGACAACAGTGTGGGTTAAATGAGGACTGGGTTAGCACAGTGACAGGTCTCAGAGCAGTTCAGAATGCCTTCGGGGAACATGGAGGAAGCAAAGAAGAGTCCAGAGGAGTTCCTCAACTGGACCGTGACAGACTTACGTCCTCTGCGGTCTCCTGAGAACCTGTGCTCCTGGCTCGTTGTCCACATGACTGGGTTAGTTGGTTTTCAAACTATGTATCTGAGGGATGGGATATGGGGCACTTGGGCAATGAGAAAATAGTTGTGCTTTTTGCAACAATGTGACAGGTTGAATTAATCAATATTAAACTATTTTTAAGCTACACAAGAACTGATGCATTTGGGTCCCTGGAAGGGAAGCAAGGCCCATCCTACCACAGAAGCTGGGCCACCCAGAGTTTCTCTCCATATGGGAGACAGGCTTAAGGTTGCCAGGGGTTATGACTTGGAAAGAAAGAAAGGGACACAAAGCAGGAGAAGGGGATGAAGGTGAATTTATTGGGATGTTATTATTGACAAAAAATTCAGATTTACTGTGCTAGAGCTTGGGCCAGACAGACTCCTTTGTTGGTCCAACCCCTCTCCACAGCTCTGAGGGCAATGGAAATCATACAATGTAGAGCATCCTAGACTTTCCTACTGCTACTAAAATCACCTTCTTCACAGAAAACTTTCCCCTTTTCATGTTGATGAATTTCCACCAATTATGTCCTTATAAGACATTATGGACTGGCGACAAATGGCAGCCAAGTGTGGGCTCTGACCCAGTTGCCTTGTACCCAGGTGATCTTGGCCAAGACAAGAAAACTATCCACCTTTATCAGAAGTTTTCAACTTAATGAATGTAAATATCTTTCCAACGAAGAGAAAGAACCAGTGGTATTCCCCATCCTAGGCATTATTCAATGATGATTTTCAGCTTTTATAACAATTGGCTGAGGATTCAGCCCAAGAGCTTCTCTGAGAGTGGAGTTCTTTTGGAAGACAAAACTCCTCTAACTCTCATCTTCCCACATCCCCCAGGAGTATCTCTCTGCCAACCCTTCCCTTCTTCCACACCTCTATGGTAATCCCAGTCCTTGAATATTGCTTTGGTTTTGCTGTCCTCTTGGAAATTCCTCCTTACTCTTCTCTATTGGTCTACATCATTTCCGGTGTTGACAGGTAAAACCAGCCATCATGTTAAGCGGTGGAGTTGAAAATGAGCTTTATGTTCCTCCTTTGAGTTACTGAGAGTCACTTGATTCGTAAACTGAGTTTGCCATGCCTCTTGTCCCCAGTCTGGGACTAAACTGACCAGCTAAGTTTCTGTAGAACCTTGGACACCCACCAGTCCACCATTCTCTCAAAAAGTATCCCAACTTCCATTTCATTTTATTGAAACTTCTTTTTCACCAACAGAGCCCACTGTTCTCTTAAATGGCCCTTTAAATTGTTCAGAAAGCCAAAGCCACCTGCCTGGCAGGGCATCACTGAACTCATCCTTTCTCCATCTAATCTCATAGTTGTTCCTGCCTTTGATTTTTTTCATTGGCATAGTCATGCAATTTCGCTGTACTTGACTGCCTTGCCCTGTGCCGGCTGTCTTCTTTCAACTGAAGTATGCTTTTCCTTCCATTTCTCAGTATCATTATCTCATGCATTCCCTTTACTTTCAGGGATAAGGTTTTAGAAAGAAGCGACAAACTGGCGTCTCTATCTTTCTCCTTCTAGACATAAATTCATGGACATTTCTTTCCATCAAGTTTCTACAAACGCAACTCACACAAAGGTAAAAGGAGGCAGGCTTCAAGGCTAGGTAGATAACAGCTAAACAGACCCTCCCCCAACTAGTCATGTGAACTTGAGCAATTTAACAAATCCCTTTTGTGTTTGGCACCTTTTCTGTAGAATTGGAATAACTGTCCCTGGCATGGTAGCCTTGACACTATAATTGTTTGATGGTACCCAAAATGAAGCACAGAGCTCATTGGAGGCTTTGAGTTGTCACAAATCTAGAAGCCCCGTAGTATGTTTGTGCTATAGATACATCCCACCTTTGAGGAATTCACCTTTCTATTGCCTTTAGGTGCACCATTCTTTTCTTGTTTCCTTCCTGTCCCATTTTATTATCCTTTTTAAAAATTATTTTCAAAGTTTTTATCTTTCATGAGAAGTTATGTTCTCCGAAATTCAGTAGTTATATTTGTGTTCATTTGCTTTTTAGGGTTATTTATTTAATTGGACTCTACTGTTAGCTCACACTCACTGAATGGGAACACCTCCCTTTCCCTGGCCAATCTGATCTTAAGCTGAATGGCACTAGCTGATGCCACAGTATGGAAGCAGCACCGGCACCAGTGATGCACCTAAGCTGTCCTCTCTCCCCATGGCAAGTGTTTATGTTGTTCTGCATTACCCCGGTGCATAGCAGCTCCATCTTCCAGAAGTTCCCCTGCTTTCCTTCCCTTCC
>PVKA01050512.1:0-12695 GCA_004027165.1 Ctenomys sociabilis | reverse complement strand
TGCTTCAAACTTATCATTCTTAATAGCTGAGTAATACTCCATTATATAGAAATACCACATCTTTTTCAGCCATTCCTCATGTGATGGACATCTTGGTTGTTTCCAAGATTTTGCTATCACACATTGTGCTGCTATAAACATAGGTACACATATATCTCTATGATACAATGTATCCAGATCCTTTGGGAAAATTCCCAGTCGGGGGATAGCAGGCTTGAATGGGATTTCTAGTCCTACTCTTTTGAGGAGTCTCCACACTGACCTCCACAGTGGCTGTACCAGTCTATATTCCCACCAGCAGTGGAGAAGTGTTCCCTTTTCCCCACAACCTCTCCAACATTTGTTGTTGGTTGATTTCCTTATGATAGCCATTCTTTCTGGAGTGAGATGATATCTCAGTGTTGTTTTTATTTGCATTTCATGAATGGCTAGCGATGTGGAGCATTTTTTCTTGTATTTATTTGCTTCTTTAATTTCGTCCTCTGAGAAGTGTGTATTCATCTCATATGCCCATTTCTGGATTGGGTCTTTAAATTTGAGGACCCTAATATATCTTAGTTCTCTAGAAATTCTAGAGAGTAGACCTTTGAGTGCTTGTTAGGTAAGATTTTTTCGAAATTTGTGAGTTGTCTTTTCAGTTTGTTGATAATTTCTTTTGACGTGCAATAACTTCTCAATAAAAGTTAGTCCCATTTGTTATTTCTTTCAAGTGTTTCCAGTGTGAATACTTGTTTGTTCATGAACTATTTGCCTACCCCTAGGTCTTGAAGGGTTCCTCCTACTTTCTCTTCCAGGAAACTGAACGTTTCTGTTTTAATGTTTAGATCTTTAATCCATTTTGACTTTAGCTTAGTGCATGGTGATAGACGTGGGCCAAGTTTTAGATTTTGTTATGTATAAAGCCAGGTTTTCCAGCACCATTTGTTAAAGAGGCTATCTTTATTCCAGTAAGCATGTTTGACCCCTTTGTCAAAGATTAAGTGGCTGAGTTTGTTCGTACAGTCCTCTGCATCTTCTGATCTATTCCATTGATCCTCAGGTCTATTTCCTTGCCAATACCATGTTGATTTTATTACAGTAGCTTTGTGGTATAATTTCAAGTCAGGAAATGTAATGTCTCCTTCCTTGTCTTTGTTGGCCAGGGTTGCCTTTGCTATTCTAGGTCTTTTGTGGTTCCAAATAAATTTTAGGAATTATTTCTCTAGGTCTGGGTTGTTGTTGATGTCAGTTTGATAGGGATTTCATTAAATGTGTACAACAATTTTGGCAGTATAGCCATCTTGACAATGTTGGTTCTTCCTATCCAGGAGCAGGGAATATCTTTCCATTTTCTGAAATCCTCTATGATCTCTCTTCTTAGGGTAGTGTAATGTTCTGTGAAAAGATCTTTGACTTCCTTGGTTCAGTGAATTCCAAGTATTTCATTTTCCATGGTTATATTATAAAAAGTAATGTTTCTGTAGTTCCTTCTCAGTGTGTTTATTATATGTAGAGGACTGCTATTGACTTTTGAGTATTGATTTTCTATCCTTTTATGCTCCTAAATTTGTGTATCAATTCTAGTAGCTTCTTGGAGTTTTTTTTGGGTCTTCCAAGTAAAGTATCATATCATCTGCAAATAGTGATAATTTAGCTTCTTCTTTACCTATTCTTATTCCTTTTCTTTTCTCCCTCTTGTCTCTTGGCTGTAACTAATGATTACAAAACTATATTGAATAGGTGGGGTGATAGAGGACATCCTTGTCTTGTACCAGATCTATGAGTAAAAGATTTCAGTTTTTCCCCATTTGTTATTATATTAGCCATTGAGTTGTCATAGTTTGATTTTATCAAATTGAAGTAGAGGCCTTCTATTCCAATTTTGTGTAAGACTTTGAACGTAAATGAGTGTTGGACTTTGTCAAAATCTTTTTTCTGAATCAATTGCGATGATCATGTGGTTTTTAGTTTTCAGTCTAGTAGTGTAGTGTATTACATTTATAGATTTTTAAATATTGAACCATCCTTGCATCCCTGGGATGAATCCTACCTGGTCATGTTTTATGATTTTCTTGATGATTTCTGAATTCTATTTGCTAGGATTTTCTTGAGGGTTTTTGCGTCTATGTTCATGAGGGATATTATCCTGTAGATCTGTTTCTTAGTTGTGTCTTTTCCTGGTTTTGAAATCAGTGTAATACTTGCCTTCAGGAATGTTGTTGGGAGACTGCTTCATTTTCAATTTCATTGGAGAGTTTGAAGAGTGTAGGAATTATATCTTCTATAATTCTTTTTTTGTGGTGTCCAGCTTTGATTCCATCAGTCCCTGGACTTTTCTTTGTCAGCAGGCTTTTAATTAAATTTCATATTTCATTGGCTGTTATTGGTTTATTGAGAGTTGTAATATCTTCTTGATCCAGTTTTGGTAATTTGTATGTTTCAAAGAATCTGTCCATTTCATCTGTGCTTTCTATTCTGTGAATGTAAAGATTGTCAAAGTAGCTATTGATAATTTTCTGAATTTCCACTGGGTTTGTGGTGATTTCACCCTTTTCATTCCTTATTGATTTGATTGGAATTTTTTCTTTCCTTTTTTTGATGAGGTTAGCTAGGGTCTCATCAGTTTTATTTAGTCTTTCAAAGAACCAACTTTTTGATTTGTGGATTCTTTGAACTGTTTCCTTCATCTCAGGTGAATTAATTTCTACTCTGATATTCATGATTTTTTTCCAACTTTGGGCTCTGGGTTTGGTTTGCTCTTCCTTTTCTAGATGTTGGAGGTGCAGTATTATAGTGTTTGTTTGTTCCTATTCTGTTTTTCTAATGTGTGAGTTCATAGCTATGATTTTCCCTCTAAGAACTGCTTTCATAGCATCCCCTAAATTCTGATAAGTCATGGTTGAATTTTCTTTGAATTGTAGATATTTTTAAATTTCTTGTTTAATTTTCATCTGTGACACATTGATTGCTGAGTAGGGTGTTGTTTAATTTCCATGTATTTAGGTTTTTTTTTCTGGTTTCTGTTGTCATTTATTTCCAGTTTCATTGCACTGTGGTCAAGTAATACGCATGGGATAATTTATATTTTCTTGCATATACTTATGCATGACCTAGGGCCTAGTGTGTGTTCTATTGTAGAAAATGACCCATGTGCAGCTCAAAATATGTGTAGTGAGCTGTGGTTGGGTGGAACACTCTGTGTATGTTCACCAGGTCCATTTGTTCCAAGCTCTGGTTCAGTTTTGCTATTTCTTTGTCAATTTTTTATCTGGTTGACCTATCTTTTTGAGCTAAGGGGGTGTTAAGGTCTACTGTTAAGACTGTGGTCTTGGATATTAGATTTTTCATGTCCATTAAGATTTGTCTTATATAGTTGTGTGCTCCTGTCTTTGTTGCATAGATATTTATGAGTGCTACCTCTTCATCTTGTATTTTGCCTCTCACCAATATATAGTGGCCTTCTTTATTTCGTTTGATCCTTCTTGGTTTGAAGTTGAGACTGTCTGTGAAATGCATTGCTACCTGTGCTTTTTTCTGAGGTACTAGGGCATATAGCATTGTTTTCCATCCTTTGACTTTAAGCCTTCGAATGTCTTTTCTTGTATGCAGCATATTGCTGGATTTTGTTTCCTAGTCCACTGTGTCAGTCTATTTCTCTTAATTGATGAATTGAGTCCATTTACATTGATCATTATAACTGAGATGTGTGGACTTATGTTTGACATGTTATGTATGTATGTATGTATTTATTTATTTGCAGTACCAAGAATTGAACTCAGGCCCTTGTACTTGCCAGGGAGTGCTTATTCCACGGAGCTATCTCTCCAGCCCCTTGACATGTTATTTACCTGCTGTTGTTTACTCATTTTTGTCCTGTGTTTAAGTGTCTGCCCTATTTAGTGGATTTCTTCTGTTCTCATTCATGGAGTTTTGGTCATTGTAGTCCCTGTCTAGAACACCTTTCAGTAACCTCTGTAGGGATGGCTTTGTCATTTTGAAATTTTTTAGTTGTTCTTTGTCGTGGAAGTATTTCACTTCTCCATCAAAGTTGAAAGAGAGTTTTGCGGTGTATAGTAGTCTGCCCTGGAATTTGTTTTCATAGAGGACTTGAAGTATTCTGCTCCATAATCTCCTTGCCTTCATGGTTTGTGAAGAGAAGTCGGATGTAATTCTGATGGGTTTTCCTTTGAATGTGATCTGCTTCTTTTCTCTAGCAGGGTTCAGTATATTGTTCTTTTGTTGGATTTCTGGGGTCTTGAGCATTATATGTCTCGGTGTATTTTTAATTAGGTTGAAGTTATTTGGCATACTGTATGCTTCTGTTACTGAATGTCAGATTGTTTCATCATATTTGGGAAGTTTTATGCTATTACTTCTGCCCATATTCTTTTTATATCATTTGTATTGACTCCTTCTTTGTTATTGATGCCTATCAGTCTCACACTGTTCATCTTAGTATCATCTTACAGGTGATGAATTATTTTTTCCTGCATTCTCATTTTTTTTTTTTTAATTCCTTTATTTATTCCAGTGTCTCGCTACACATCACGGACTCTTTATTCGCGGGGGTGGGGGGTAAGCTCAGCTGGCCCTGCGGGGAGGGGCTGGCATGGCATGTGGTGCTGGGGCTCGAACCGCGGTCCCTGGGAGGTGCTCTAGACCGCTGAGCTATCTTGCCAGCCCAAGCTATCTTGCCAGCCCTCTCATTGTTTTTAAGAGATCCTTTCTCACCTTTTCACTGGCTGCACCTGTCTTCAAGATCTGAAAGTGTCTTCGCTTTCATTCAGACTGTTTTGTAGATTCGCAATTGAGATTTTAATTTCTGCTATATCTCTTTGACCCTGCTTCATGTGATCTATTTCTTTCCTGTATTTCTCATTCAAGGAATCTGTCATATTTCTAGCTATTATTTCTTTTACTGCAGAGGATTTTTCTGATTTTGTTTCCTCCATATGTGTCCATATTTGATTCTTCAGATGCTATGAATTCAGAGATTTCTTTTATTTGAGAAATTAATTCTCTTCTGAGTTCCTCTTTACTTTTGTACTGTTGTTTTTGTGTTTGTGACGCTGTTAATTCATACATTTCAGCTGAACTAGTGTCCTCTGCACTTGTTTTGACTGAGCATTATGTTTCCCCCATATGTTTCTGTATTGGATTCTTTACTTCAGATGCTATGAATTCAGAAATTTCTGTTTTTATTTCAGGAATTAATTCTGCTTTGTGTTCCTCTATACCTTTCTGCTGTTGTTTCTTTACTTCTGACACTGGTATTTCATTCATTTCAGATGAGCTAGTGTCCTCTGCACTTGTCATGGTTGGGCTCAAGGCCTGAGATTACATTTTGCTCCTTGTCCTTGTCATTTTGTATAGTACTGACCTCTGACCTTTTGTGTAGTGCTTTGGTACAGTTATAACCTTAGCACCTACTGAGATTAGGGTGCAGATCTATTGAATTTATGTAGTTATGCCTGTCCTGGTTCTAGCTTTGTGTTCAGCTCCTTCCTGCTGCAGCCCTTGTAATTGAACCTGTTTTGCATCTCTGGCACAACAGTGAGCCCGTGGTGCCCCTCAAAGAAGCACAGAAGCTCTCCCATACACTCGCTGGCCTGAGCTGGTCTGGATTTGTAGGTTCTGAGAGAGTCGCAAAGGTACTCACTCACTAGGCGGGCTTGCAGGTGGGGGCTTCAGAGAGTTGCAGGGGTCCTGGGGATGCAGTAGAGGATCTCAGTCACGTGGGTGCCTGAATTTTGGTATGTAAGAGTCGCGCCAGTGCAGGGAAGCAGGACGCTCTCCCACACACTCACTGGGCCTTGATGCGCTGGGCTGTATCTGTTTTTTCTTATTGATACCAGAGATTGAAAGCAAGTCTTTGTGCTTGTTCATCAGATACTTAGGCTGCAGAGCTCTCCCCAGCCCCCGTGAAACACCTCTTTGAGAAGTACTCATTCTCTTTGGGGCCTCCCTTGTGTACATTAAATGATTATGTTAGTAACATATATAAGCCTTTTGCATTTCTATGCATATTTTAGATTCAGCCTTTTAAGTTTTTCAGAAAATGTCCACTGGAATTGGTTTTGTTTTGTTTTTGATTAAATTAAATCTTAAAATCTCTCTGGAAACCACAGATGCATTGGCAATATTCTCTCTTCTGATCTACAAAGATGGTAGCATTTTCCATTGTGTAGATTATCCTTAGCTCACCTCATTGTTGTCTTTCAGTCTATAGATGCTACTCATTGTTAAATTTATCTCTAAGCATTTCATGAATTTGAAATTAATGTGAATGACATTGTTTTAAAAAGCCACAAGAGACTGAGGAGAGAGCTTGGTGAACTAAGCTATGCTCCAGGACAGGGGCATAGCCAGCACTGAACTGGCTGGGATGGATCAGGATAATCACCTGAGCAGTAAAAGCAGGTGCTTCCATTGGTGGGTTGTTTTTGCTGTCACCAGCCACATTGCCATGCCGGACATGTTTGACAGACACATTCTTAACATTGAAGCCCACATTGTCCCCAGTAGGAGTTTCACTCAAAGCTTCACGGTGCATTTCATCAGATTTGACTTCAGTTGTGACATTGACTGGGGCAAAGGTGACCACCATGCCGGGTTTGAGAACACCAGTCTCCACTCGGCCCACAGGGACAGTGGCAATACCACTGATTTTGTTGTCATCCTGGAGGGGCAGCCCCAAAGGCTTGTCAGTGGGTTGAGTGCGTGGGAGGATGTAATCCAAAGTTTCAAGCAGTGTGGCTCCACTGGCACTGCCATCTTTACGAGTGACCTTCTATCCTTTGAATCAAGGCATATTAGCATTTGCCTCCAGAATGTTGTCACCATTCCAAGCAGAAATTGGCACAAAAGCTTCAGTGTCAGGGTTGTAGCTGATTTTCTTAATGTAGGTGCTGACTTCCTTAACAATTTCCTCATATGTTTTCTGGCTGTAGGCTGTCTCTATAGAATCCATTTTGTTAACTACAACAATTAGTTGTTTCACACCCAGTGTGTAAGCCAGAAGGGCATGCTCACGGGTCTGCCCGTTCTTGGAGATACCAGCTTCAAATTCACCAACACCAGCAGCAACAATCAGGGTAGCACAGTCAGCCTGAGGTGTGCCTGTGATCATGCTTTTAATGCAGTCTCTGTGTCCAGGGGCATCAATGATGGTCACATAATACTTGCTTGTCTCAAATTTCCACAGGGAGATGTCAATGGTGATACCACGCTCACGCTCGGCTTTCAGCTTGTCTAACACCCAGGCATATTTAAAGGAATGCTTTTCCATCTCAGCAGCCTCCCTCTCTAATTTTTCAACGGTCCTTTTGTCAATGCCACGGCATGTGTAGATCAGATGGCCTGTAGTGCTGGACTTGCCAGAATCCGTATGTCTGATGATGACAATATTAATGAGTCTTTTCCTTTCTCATGTTGGCGTGAGTTTAGTGGTGGCTTTCATTACACCTGTGGTCTCATGGCAAACCCATTGTGGAAAGAGAAGCCACAAATTTAATGCAATTGTATATGCATAGGAAGTTGCTAAAGGAACCATGTGTACATGGTTGCATGTATTTTAAAAAAAATGTAGTAAGAAATTTAGAACACTAATTTATGAGGATAAGTTCCATTTGTCAGAGCAAAAATGGATTGCAGGTAGCCCCAGAGCTGAGGAAAAGCTTTGATTTTTGCTAGAATCTGTGAGTTCCTTGCTTTCTGATCTGTATTGTGCTGCTCTGAAATCTGGTATCTCTTTCTTGGTGTTGAAGATCTCACCCTCCTGGTATCTGGGTTTCTTCAGCTTCTTTTCTTTTCTTTTCTTTTCTTTTCTTTTCTTTTCTTTTTTTTTTTTTTTTTGATGGAACCAGACTCTTTCTTGCCAGGGAAGTACTTATTCTACTGAGTCATCTCCCTGGCCCCCTCTTCTTCTTCTTGAGGTGTTTGGGCCACCTCAATTTTTGTAGAGGTGGCAATGATAAATTTCTGGTGTGCTCTTCATATAGGGACACAATTAAGGCTAAGAGGCCCAATCACAAGTAGCAAGCCACTGGCCAACTGCTTTAAGAAGACCACTCTCTTGCCTCTGTGACATCCGGTGAGGATGATCAAGATGGTGCCAGAAGTGATGCTAGCTTGAAGTTTCCTCACATGCTGACTGAAGGGTTTCTTGCTGTGGCTCAAGAGCTTTCAGGGTACATCTTCAGTAGGGTAGAATCTAGGCATTTTTTGAAACATAATCACCCAGCTACCTCTATTCTTGTCCCCACTGACTGGTTATGTGATCCTAATCAGAACTTTCTCCTTTTTTCTCTTGACCTTTGATTTAGCACCTGTGTACTTTCTCTTGTCCAAAGCCTTTCTGGAATACATAGCAGATGGGGAATATCTACCTCTAACCACCACAGGATTTCAGCTGTAGTGGGGCAGCCCCTTCTCAGACTTTTTTTGCCTTCACCTTACCCTTTTTACCAGTACCACTGGCAGCAGCATTCTTTGCTTCAGGTTTCTTCTCTATAATGTCTGGTTTCTCAGGTTTTTCACCCACCATCTTGCAAGATGGGAAAGAGAATTAAGTTTCCAACTTCCAGTCTATAAGCCAGTTCTATGTATTTTGCAATTAGTTCTTCACAGACTTTATTTGAATTTCATCAGCTTTCCATGGACTTATTTGCATGAGTATTATGTTCTATGCAGTTTTATCACACACAGATTTATTTAATTGCAATTTAGTTAAGGTGTAGTTCTATGCTGTCACCTCAAAGCTATTGCTTGGCATATCTTTGACAACCATATAGTCTCATATATATCTCTATCTCTATCTCTATCTCTATCTATCTATCTATCTATCTATCTATCTATCTATCTATCTATCTATCTATCTATCTATCTATCTATCTATCTATCATCACTGGCCTTGAACTTACTGTGTAGCTCAGGCTGGCCTCAAGCTTGTGGCAATCCTCCTGCCTCAGTGGATTCTGCAGTGAAACTCCTGTTTTTCAGCCTGCCTAGTGCTGGAATTACTAGCCTGCGCCACCACACCTTGGACTCAGTCAAGCTGTCAGCATGCGCCAGGAGCTCCTGGGGTGGGGCTGGTGTGGCAAGCAGGGTAGGGGATTAAACCCTGGTTATATTGCTCACCAAAGCAGGCACTTAGTCCGCTGAGCTATCTTGCCTTGCTTGCTTGGCATATCTGTGTAGTGACAATTTTTTTTATAGAGAAAATATGCTGGAAATGAATTACTCAAGTTTATTACTTGAAGAATATCTTTTTCTTAGAAAATTTGAAGTCTGAAGTACATTTGGCCTTCAATTAAGGGATTCTTGCTCAATTGGGACAACCTGAGTTCGATGTTCATAAAATGTTGGAAATTGGTCCTGTCGGAGCCTGAAAGCTATATAGTTTCCAGGGGGTTGGAACAGAGACCATACATGTGGTAAATATGAGGTGTCAGTTTATGCTTGACAGCAGACATTCTTCATTTGGATGACTTCCACCCACCAGTATTTCTGCGAGGACTGCCGAGGTTATGATTTTTACAAAAGTTTGGAGGCATTCTCCTCGGGGAGCAAGGCAGAAATAATCATATGTTGTCATAATAGTTGATAGGTTCTGGCCCTAGTATGAATTGCTGAATAATTATGGTTGTCATCCAATATGGCTAAAGCTTTTAAAGTAACAGCTCATCTTCCTAGAGACCACCTTTCCCCTTCTTCTCTGACTCAGCCCAGGGTGCAATTTTCTATCACCTTTCCCACCACATCAGGGAAGACCCCAATCAGCTAAACATCCCCCTCAAACCCCACCCCTGGCAAAAAGCCATAAACGCCTCAGCCTCCCTTTGTTCCATTTGGGAGAATCACTTATTGTCCCCAGATTCTCTCCATATCCTCAAACATACCAAAGCCCTTTCCTGTCTTCCTTCTGACTATTTTTCTGCTGCAACAACATTGAAAAACATCAATAGTTATGTTGAATATGTCCAGTGAGGATGCGATCCCGACGTGTTCTACTTCTGCTTGGGAAGATGCCTGGCGATTGCAGTAAAGAGGAAGTGGCATCCCAGTAATTGCTCCCTTCCCAGCAAGAACCTTGAATCTTCACTTGCATTTGCTGTTATGCAACACTCAGGTTTCCCAGAAAGAGGAGCTGAGAGAGCGAGTCTGTGAGTGTCAGAGAGGAGGACAGAGGTTCTGAAGATGGTCTTAAGTGAAATAAACCGGAGATAAGAATTTAAATATCACATGGTTTTCTGACACGAGAAATCTAAAGTATGAATAATTAAAGAATATAATGAAAGATAGATGATAGGAAGCCGGGAGGTAGACTTTGTGGAGATGGGAAGAGGGTAAGGAGGGGGTAAAGGAAAAAAATTTAGTTGTGAAATGTATCCGTGACCATTCTCCATAATAAATGTATTGATTATGTGCCATAAATGTGTAGTAATAAAGAAAATGATTCTATTTCAATTTTTAGAGCCTTAGGTTTCACTCATATGGGTGGGCTGCACACACATAGTTAAGATAGTATCTATTACAGTACTTTAGTGCTAATGTATTTTGGAATCTCTGACAAATGTATAAAATAGAATCCAATAAGTATTCCACACTCTCTGACATTTAATGTTCCTTTTTTAAACGTACAACAATACATATATTACAGATTTTCAAAACAAGAACAGCTGATTAACAATGAAGGATACATCATTTATTTTTGTCATCAAATCTGTTGCTCAGATTATCAGATACAGTTATGCAAGATGGGACATATGATTGAATATTACTGCATGCTTTCAAGAAATTTTAAATTTTTGTTTTTCTTTTTCTTTTATTACATTTTCTAAAAATATTTTAAAGAGAATATAGTAATAATTGATATGATATCAGAAATGGTACATATTTAGAAGACCAAGACGACAGATATTTCAAGCATGGTTTTTGTATTATGCATTGCTATCCTCAATGTAGTTGCTTAGTTTGCAGTTACCTACATATAGAGTTAGTCAAGGTAAGAATT
Source organism: Ctenomys sociabilis (assembly GCA_004027165.1). Lineage (NCBI taxonomy): Eukaryota > Metazoa > Chordata > Mammalia > Rodentia > Ctenomyidae > Ctenomys > Ctenomys sociabilis. Next base: position 1,702 of record PVKA01050512.1, on the reverse strand, counting down.
CTACACATTAACTGCTATTGTAATGTAACTCATGGAACTTCTTCAGACAATCACTTCATCCATCTTGTATATATACTGCATGTTTTTGCACCTACAAATTTTTCTAACTTTTCTCCTTTCTCTCCTCTTTATTGTTTAATTCTTAAGTTCTGTTTCTTTCCATTTAACTGCATCTGTTATACTTTTCAGGTTTTATTTCTTCTTTTGGGTTCTTACACTAGAGAGACCATACAATATTTACACATGTGGGTATGGTTTATTTCACTTATGAGTATAACCTCAAGTATATCCACTTACCTATGAAGACTTCTAGTATGTCTTTCTTTATAGCTGAATAATATTCCATTGTATAAAAATACTACATCCTTTTCATCTATTCATCAAGTGATGGGAATTTTGGTTGTTTCCAAGATTTGACTATGACAAACTGTCCTGCTGCAAACACAGGTGCACATATATCACTATGATATGATGTTTTCAGTTCTTTTGGGAAAATTTGCAGAAGAGAAAGAGCTGGATTGAACGACATTTCTATTAGTTCTCTGAAGAGTCTCCACACTGATTTCCATAGGGTTGTACTACTCTGCATTCCCACCAGCAGTGGTGAGGGGTTCTTTTTTCCCCAAAGCCTTTCCAGCACTTGTTGTTAGTTGATTTCTTTATGATAGCCATTCTTTCTGGGATTAGATGGTGTCTCAATGTTGTTTTAATTTTCATTTCTCAAATGGCCAGTGATGTGGAGTATTTTTCCATGTATTTATTTGCTTTTTGTAGTTCTTCTTTTCAGACATGTGTATTCATCTCAGATGTCCATTTTTGGATTAGGTCTTTAAATTTCTGGTACCTAATTATTTTTAGTTCTTTATATATTCTAGATAGAGGACCTTTGTCTCAGTGATTATTGGTTACTATTTTTTTGAATTTGTGGGTTGTGTTTTCACTCTATTGGTAATTTTTTTTGACATTCAGAAACTTCTCAATGAAATGAGTTCCCAGTTGTTAATTATTTCAGCTATTTCCCATGCAGTTCGATTTTTGTTCATAAAATGTTTGTAGGGGCCAGAGAGATGGCTCAGTAGAATAAGCACTTTCCTGGCAAGCACAAAGGCCTGAGTTCAATTCCAGGTTCCACCAAAAAAAAAAAAAATGTTTGTCTACTCCTGTATCTTCAGGATTTCTATCTACTTTCCCTTCCAGTATATTTAGTGTTTCTATTCCAATGGTTAGATCTTTAGGGCCTGGGGTGATGGCTCAGTAGAAAAAGTGCTTCCCTGGCAAATGCAAGGGCCTGTGTTCAATCCTTGGTTCTGAAAAAAAAATCTTTAATCAATTTTCACTTTAGTTTAGTGCATAATGATAGACCCAGGTCTAGTTTTAGTTATCAGTATATAGAGAGCTAGTTTTTCCAGCACCATTTGTTAAAGAGGCTATCTTTTTTTTGCATTGAACATGTTTGGCACCTTTGTCAAAGATAAGATGGCTGAGTGTATCTGTATATATATATTCTCTAATCCATTCCATTGATCCTCAGGTTTTTTTTTTTTTTTTTTTTTTTTTTTTTTTTTTTTTTTTTTTTTTTTTTTTTTTTTTTTTTTTTTTTTTTTTTTTTTTTTTTTTTTTTTTTTTTTTTTTTTTTTTTTTTTTTTTTTTTTTTTTTTTTTTTTTTTTTTTTTTTTTTTTTTTTTTTTTTTTTTTTTTTTTT
>PVKA01050511.1:0-12685 GCA_004027165.1 Ctenomys sociabilis | reverse complement strand
AAAGAAAATCACTATATGAAGCTGAAAAAATGTGTATTCAACTGTGGTTGGATGGAACACTTTATATGTCCACTAAATCCATTTGTTGTTTTATTTTCGTTTTTATTTTTCCAAGTGATTCCATAAAAGTTTTTTTTTCTATTTTAATTAATACATTGTACATTCTTATCTTCTTAGTTGTTATCCACAGTACAAGAAGCAGACAACACATCATGTCCAGACACTATTAGTAGAAATCTTCTCATTGAATTAAGCTGTATATCTATCCTATTTATTCTGTATATACAAATACAAAATGTTCCTTCCTTTGTAGCCACTTTTTTGTTTAGTCCTTTCAGAGATAGGTATTCTATTGGCATCTAAATACTATAGGTGCATGAATTCAGCAAAACAATCCAACACAGTCCAGCAGTCCACAATAGTAGTAGGTTAGCCACAAAAGTTGTTGACTTTGGCTAAGACCAAGATAAAGTAAGACCTTTATAACCACAAATGTAACTTTTGTATCAGATAAGATCAGTCAAGTCCTCTCAGGGTTTATTCTGTAACCCTGTACCACACTTTGTGGATCCTTTGTCAGTGTCAACCATGTGGATAAGTCACAGCCATTGCTTGATCAAGTTGTGGTTTGTGAAAGCCTGAGAGAATGTTTTCTGCCCATGTGACTCGCCTTAGGCACACTATACATCATTGATCGTATTCCCTTGTGGTCCTATAATCTCCTTGATCAGAAAACTTGGATCACAACTGAGTTCCATGATGTTACAGTACATGTTCCCCTATGTCCTGAGTCTTCATTGACTTTGAAAGGCTGGGGCCAAAATGTTGACTGACCTTGCAGCCTTTCTCCAATTTTTGATCTGTGAACTTAGGTTGCTAACCATCCAGAAAAGAAGCTTATTATTACCCTGCAACCTATGCAGTTTGGTTTCCCCACATTACTTGTCTAAATATCAGACATCGTAGTCATAACAAGGAACAGGTCAAGTATTGAGATATTAAACTCTAAATGCTTACAGAATATGAAGAAATTTTTTTTAAAAAAATAGGAATGGACACTTACATATATTTACATAGAAATTTTGAAATCTATCCATATACAGCTTTGTAGAAGGACTGAAGATCTGGTTCAGTTCTGCTTCTTCTTTGCTAATTTTTTGTCTGCTTGATCTTTTGTTTAGAGATACATGTGTGTTAATATCTCCTGTTATGATTGTGGTTTTGACATTAGGTTTTTCATATCGTTTAAGATTTTTTTTATAGGCTAGTGAGATAGATCAGTACAAATAAGTGCTTATGTGGCAAGTGCAAGGTCCAAAGTTCAATCCCAGGTAAAAAGGTTCACTTTCTGTAGTTAGATGCTCCAATGTTTTTTTAGATGTTTGTGAATGTCATCTCTTCCTCTTGATTTTTTCCCCTCTTCAGTATATGGTGGCCTTTTTCATTTTGTTTGATCATTCATTGTTTTCAGTTGAGACTGTCTGTGAACAGGATTGCTATGGGCATGTAGTATTGTTTTGCATCCTTCGACTTTCAGCCTATAAATTTCTTTGAGTTAGGTGTGTTTCTTGTATACAACATATTGCTGGATTTTGTTTCCTGATCCAATGTTCCAGTCTATTTCATTTAATTGATGGAGGGAGTCCATTTATATGGATGGTTATAATTGAGATGTATTGACTTATGTTTGAAATGTGATTTCCCTGCTGTTGTTTACCCCTTTTTCATCCTTATTTAATTGTTTGCCCTACTTATGGGTTTTTTTCAATTCTCATTCATGGAATTTGTGGTCATTTTTGTACCTCTTTAGAATATGTTTTAGTAGTCTGTGTAGGGTTGGTTTTATCATCATGAAATTGTTTAGTTGTTCTTTGTCATGGAAGTATGTAATTTCTCCATCAAACTTGAGAGTTTTGTAGGATATAATAGTCTGGGCTGGAATTTGTTTTCATATAGGAATTAAAGTACTCTGTTCCATGCTCTTCTTGACTTCATGGTTTGTGAACAGTCATCTGCCATTATCCTGATTCATTTTTCTTTAAATGTTATCTGTTTATTTTCTCTAGTGGCTTTTAGTATTTGTTCTTCTGATGGATTTCTGAGATCTCGGCTATTGCATGTCTGGGTGTGTTTTTAGTTGTGTTGATGCCCTTTGAAATTCTATATACTTCAGTTACCTGAATTTCAGATGTTTTACCCATGTCTGGGAAGTTTTCTGCTATTAATTCTGCACAAATACTTTTTATATCATTTGTACTGACTCCTTTCTCATTGATGCCTGTTCATCTCATGTTGTTCATCTTTGCATCATCTTTCAGATGTTGCATTATTTTTTTCTTGCATCCTAATTGTTTTTAAGAGATCTTTTCATACCTTTCCAGCACCCACGATTGTGTCTTCAAGATCAGAAACTCTATCTTTACTTTCATTTAAATAGTTTTCCCAGTTTGTGATTCAGATTTTAAGATCTGTATCTCTTTGACTCTGTTTCATGTGATCTATTTCTCTCCTATATTTCTCATTGAAGGATTTCATCTTTTTTCTTTCTTAGCTATTTTTATCAGTGTCTTCTTTAGAAGCAGTTATTAGTTATTTCATGTTAGGTATCCTTTCTTTTCTTCAGAAATTGTTTCTGATCTGATTTCCTCTGTACATTTCTGCACTTCTTTCTTTACTTCAGGCACATTAATTCAGAGATTTTTATTTCAGAGCTTATTTCTGATCTGATATCTTCTAAAGCTTTCTACAATTGTTTCTTTACTTCAGAAGCTATTAATTCAGAGATTTCAACTGTGTGATTCCCAATTTCTTGCTTTTTAGTTTCCCTTGCATTTGTTCTTGGTGGGCTTGGGGCCTGAGATTGCAATTTGCTCTTTCTTTTTCTCTGTTTTATAGCACTGTCCTCTGACCTTTAGTGTAGAGCTTTTGTGCAGTCATAACCTTAGCAGCTACTCAAATTCTTACGCAAGAAAGATTATAATGGTTAAGGCAGTTATAATTTTGCATTTATAGAACTACAATTAGGAACACTAGTAATGGGTAGTGATGTTTAGCAGTTGTCTGCTGTAACTAATAGGTTTATATTTTATACAGTAGAAGCAAGCATTACATCTGTATAGCTAAGAAGATATTAAATTGAGAATTTTTATTTTAGTTAGTTCTACTAAATATCTTAACTAATAACCACTCCTTGGATTTCTTTTCTGTATAATACTTGCCTCCTGGAGTGATTTTGGAAGGATTCTTTCCTTTTCAATTTCATTGAAGAGTTTGAGGAATATAGAAATTATATCTTCTATAAGTTTCTTATAGAATTCAGCTGTGGATTCATCAGGACCTGCAATTTTCTTTGTCGAAAGTTTTTTTTTATTACATTTTGTATTTCATTTTTGTTATTGGGTTATTGAGAGTCAGTTTTGGTAATTTTTACCTTTGTAGAATCTGTCCATATTTTCTATGACTTGTATTCTGTGAAAGCAAAAATTTTCAAAGTAGCTATTGATGTCTTCTGAATTTCCACGGAATCTGTGGTAATCACACCCTTTTCATTCTTTTCCTTGTATTTGAATTTTTTCTTTCCTCTTTTTGATGAGGCTAGCTAAGGACTTACCAATTTTGTTTAATGTTTCAAAGAATCTGCTTTTTGAATCTTTAATTATTTGAATTTTTTTTCATCTCAATTGAAGTATTTTCTGCTTTAATCTTTAATATTTTTTTCTGTCTTTGGGCTCTGGGTTTGGTTTGCTCTTCCTTATGTAGATGTTGGAGGCACAGCATTAGTGTGTTTATGTGTTCCCATTCTGTTTTCCTAATGTGTGAGTTCAAAGCTATAAATTTCCCCCTAAAAATTAGATTCATCCCATCCCATAAATTCGATAAGTTGTGCTTGAATTTTCACTGAATTGTAGATATTGTTCAACATCCTGTATAATTTGATCTGTGATCCATTAGTTGCTGAGGCTCATGTTGTTTAATTTCCAAGTATTTGTGAGGTTTTTGTGGTTTCTTTTGTCATTTATTTCCAGTTTCATTGTACTGTGATCGGATAAAATGCATAGGATACATCTTGTTTCCTTGCATATACTTAAGCATAACCTATGGTCTGGTATGTGGTCTCTTTTAGAAAATAACCCAAGTGCAGCTGAAAAAAATGTGTATTCATTTGTGGTTGGGTGGAACATTCAGTGTATGTCCAATAAGTCAATTTGTTCCATGCTGCAGTTTAGTTGTGGTGCTTTGATAATTTTTTCTACTTGACCTATCTTGTGGGGATAAAGCATTGTTATGGTTTTCTGTTAAGACTGTGGCATTGGATATTAGATTTTTCATGCCCATTGAAATTTGTCTTATATAATTGGGTGCTCCAATGTTTGATGCATATGTATTTATGCCTGTTACCTCTTCCTTTTGAGTTTTTCCCCTAACCAGTATATAGTGGCCTTCTTTATTTCACTTGATCATTCTTGATTTGAATTTGAGACTGTCTGTGAACAGGATTGTTACCCCTGCTTTTCTGAGGTACTGAGACATGTAGTACTGTTTTCCATCTTTTGATTTTAAGGTTATGAATTTTTTATGAGTTAAGTGTGTTTCTTGTATGTAGCATATTGTTGGATTCTGATTCCTGATCCACTGTATCAGTTTATTTCTTTTAATTTGTAAATTGAGTCCATTTACATTGATGGTTATAATTGAGATGCATTGAATTAAGATGGACGTGTTAATTACCTGCTGTTCTTTACCCTCTTTTGTCCTGTGTTAAATTGTTTGTCTTATTTGGTAGCTTCTTTCCTCTCCCATTCCTGGACTTCGGATCCTCTTGGTCACTCTCTGGAACATCTTGCAGTAGTCTGAGTAGTGTTGGCTTTTTAGTCATAAAACTCTTCAGTTGTTCTTTATTGTGGAAGCATTTCACTTCTCCATCAAACACGGAAGAGGGCTTTGCAGGGTATAGTAGTCTGGGCTGGGATTTGTTTTCATAGAGGACTTGAAGTACTTTCACCCATGCTATTCTTGACTTCATGGTTTGTGAAGAAAAGTCTGCTTTTATTCTGATTGATTTTCCTTTACAAGAGATCTGCTTCTATTCTTTAACAATTTTCAGTATATTGTTCTTCAGCTGGATTTCTTGGATCTTGATTCTTATATATCTTGGTTATTTTTTATTGGGTTGATGTTATTTGGCGTCCTATATGTTTGGAATTCCTGAATGTCAGAATGTTTGCCCTTATTTGGGAATTTTTCTGCTATTACTTATGCCTATACACTTTTTGTATCTATTGTATTGACCCTTTCTTTCACATTGATGCCTATTAGTCTCACATGGTTCATCTTTGCATCATCTTTCAAGAGACAAATTATTTTTGCCTGCATCCTAGTATTTTTTATTAAATCGAAATAAGGCAATTTCAAAACTGATTTACCTGACACTTTTTGTAATTAATACATCTCATGTTGTAATCTTCATTATGATTATTTATAGAACAAGATGTAGACATTATGTCCTGTCCAAGCACTACTAGTAAAATATTTCTTGTCATTGAATTAAGACAAAGTAGCTGTATATCTATCCTAACTGTGTTGTATATACAGATACAAAATGGTCCTGCATTTGAATCCCCCTTTGTTCTTAAAATTTTCTGAGATGGATATTCCATTGCCATATGAATATTAAAGGTAGGTGAATTCAGCAAAATATTCTAACATAGTCCAATAGTCCATAATAATAGTGAGTTATCCATAGGACTGACAATGTCAGAATTTGTTGGCTTGAGCCTTTTACAGCTCAGCATATTAATATGGCTTTACTTTTAATACCTTGTTTTTATACTTTCTTGATGGATAGTTAAGACCAAAATAAAGCAAGACCTATATAAGAAGAAATGTTACTTTTATATCTGACAAGGTCAGTCAAATACCCTTAGGATTTACCTTGAAATGTTGTAACTCAGTTTATTGGTTTATCAGTGTCAGAGATGTGGATCAGTCACAGTCATTTCTTCACCAATTTGTTCCCTGTGAAAGCCTGAGAGAATATTTGTTCTCCATAGGCACACTCTACATCACTGATCACTTTATTCTGTGGCCCCCATAATCTCCTTGATGAGAAAATTTGGGAGGCAACTGAGTTACAGGATGTTGTAGTACAGGTTCTCCTATGTCCTGAGGCCTCACTAACCTTGAAAGGCTAGGGTCAAAATGTTGGCTGTCCTTGCAGCCCTTCTTTTTCTCTAAGTTTTGGACTGCAAACTTAAGTTGTTGACCCTCCATAAGAGAAGCTTGATGACATTATTACCCTATTACATAGGCAGTTGAGCTTAAACTATCTGAATATCAAATATCTTAATCATAACATGTGGAATGAATTTTCTCTTAAGTATCGGTATGTTAAACTTTAAATCCCTATAGAATGTGAATAAAAACAAGAAAAAAATGAAAATAATAAAAATAATTTTAAAAATAGGAATAAACAATTACAGATTTGTGCACAGAAATTTAGAAATCTAACCATATAAAGCATTGTAGCAGGACAGTCTTATAATATTTATTACTCCTTTTATTTAAACAAATGTTTATTTGAGAGACAGTATGGCAGCAACTGCTATGAGATGACAAGCACTATGAACATAGAAGACCAGAATGACAGGCATTCGAAGTATGACCCTCGAATTACACATTGCTACCTTCAGTGCAGGTGCTAAGTTCGTAGGTATCAGCATATATAGCTAGTCAGTTTGAGAATCTTACCAATTTACTGCTAGTTTTAAAAACCTGGTGAAGATTATCAGGATCATTGTTTAACCATCTTGTGCAAGTAAATGTATGGCTTTGCTCTTGCCCAGTCTTCCTTGTTTAATCATTAAATTCTCACTTTCCTTTTACTTCTGTTTTACCGTCCTATATTTATTGCTTCTTTTGAGCACTTGCACTAGGGAGAGTATACTATATTTACACATGTGTGTCTGATTTACTTCACTAATGAGTTTATCCTCAAGTGGCATCGATGTATATCATTCTTTATAGCTGAGCAATACTCCATTGTATAAAAATACGACATCGTTTTCTTTTTTATTTTATTTTTTTATTGAAGAACAAGTAGCAATGAGACAGTTTCAGATCAAATTAGTAGGACAGATTTATACATGGCACATTGTTTTCATCATGGCTTTTTGTTGTACAAGGTGCATAGATGATACTCTATGTACAAATACTATTAGAGCAGATGTCTCTGATCAATAAATTAAGAGAATATAGGTCCATACCTATCTTTTTTAAAAGCTTAATTATAGTACACTCTCAATAATTAATACCTTTTACACTATTGTCTTCCTAGTGGTTATCCATAGTACAAGATGCAGACAGGTTATCCAGTCCAAACACTATTAGTGCATATATTTCTTCTCATAGAATTACACCAAAGTACTGCAAAATTATCCTAACTGTACTGTTTATACAAACTTAGAATGGCTCTTCCTTTGTATCACCTTTTTTTATTTAGTCTTGTCAAAGATGAATGTTCTATTGTCATTCAATTATTACAGGTGCTTCAATTCAGTAAAACATTCCAACACAGTCCAGCAGTCCACAATAATAGTGGGTTATCCAAAGAAGTTTTTGACAAGAACCATTTACAGCTCAGCTCATTATTATGGCCTTATGTTATATACTTCATTTTTATACTTTTCTGCTGGATGGTTAAGACCTAGATAAAGCAAGACCTATATTACAAAAAATGTAACTCTTCTGTCTTATGAGGTCAGTCAAGTCCCTTCAGGGTTTAGTCTGTAACCCTGAATCTCACTCTGTAGATCCTTTTTCAGTGTCAGTCATGTGGATGAGTCACAGCCATTGCTTGACCAATTTGCTCTCTGTGAAAACCTGAGAGAAAGTTTTTTCTCCATGTGACTCTCCTTAGGCACACTATGCATCATTGACCATATTCCTCTGTGGCTCCGTAATCTCCTTGATCACAAAATTTGGGACACAACTGAGTTCCATGATGTTACAGTACAGATTCACCTATGTCCTGAGTCTTCACTGACCTTGAAAGGCTAGGGCCAAAATGTTGGCTGGCCTTGTAGCCCTTCCATTTCTCCCATTTTTGATCTGCAAAATTAGTTTGTTAACCATTGAGAAGAGAAGCTGATTATTACCCTTCAACCTATGCTGTACAGTTTACTCTAGCTATCTGACTAAATTATTTTTAGCTGTTTTACCTTTCTATTAGTATTTCTTCTTTTGATTTCTTATACCAGGGAGACTATATGGTATTTGTGCATGTGTATCTAGTTTATTTCATTTATAAGCATATGTTCAAGTGGCATCTACTTCAATATAAATGCTTCAAGTTTATCATTTTTTATAGCTGAGTAGTATTCTATTGTATAGAAATACCACAACTTTTTCAACCATTCCTCATGTGATGGACATCTTGGTTGTTTCCAAGATTTTGCTATCACAAATTGTGCTGCTATAAACATCGGTACACATATATCATTATGATATGATGTTTTCAGTTCCTCTGGAAAATTCCCTGTAGGGGGATAGCCGGCTTGAATGGGATTTCTAGTCCTAGTTTTCTGAGAAGTCTCCACACTGATCTCCACAATGGTTGCCTTTCCCCTCCATCCTTTCCAACATTTATTGTTGTTTGATTTCTTTATGATAACCATCCCTTCTGGAGTGAGATGGTATATCAGTGATGTTTTAATTTGCATTTCACAAATAGCTAATGATGTGGAGCATTTTTTCATTTCGTTATTTGCTTCTTTAATTTTGTCCTCTGTGAAGTGTTTATTAATATTAGATGCACATTTCTGGATCGGGTCTTTAAATTTGAGGTTCCATAATGCATCTTAGTTCTTTATGAATTCCAGAGAGCAGACCTTTGTCTGATTGCTTATTAAGATTTTTTCGAAATTTGTGAGTTGTCTTTTTCACTTTGTTGACAATTTCTTTTGACATGCAAAATCTTCTTAGGAAAAGTTGATCCCAGTTGTTGATTCTCTCAAGTGCTTCCCGTGCGAATATATGTTTGTTCATGAACTCTTTACCTACCCCTATGTCTTCAATAGTTCCTCCTATTTTCTATTCTAGGAGATTGAATGTTTCTGTTTTAATGTTTAGATCTTAGTGCATGGTGATAGAGCTGGGTCAAGTTTTAGTTTTCAGCATGTAGAAAGCCAGTTTTTCCAGCACCATTTGTTAAAGAGAATATCTTTCTCCCAGTAAGCATGTTTGACCCCTTTGTCAAAGATCAGGTTGCTGAGTGTTTTCATAGAGACTTCTGGCATTTCTAATCTATTCCATTGATCCTCATGTCTATTTCATTTCCAATAGCATGTTGATTTTATTACAGTAGCTTTGTAGTATAATTTCAAATCAGGAATTTTGATGCCTCCTGCCCCGCCTTTGTTGGCTAGGATTATGACACTGTCTTAGTTACTTTATATGGACTGCAATCTCCAGTAAGTATGAGCTAAATAAACCTTTTCTTTCTTCATTTTGGGTGTCTGGTATTTGTCCCAGCAATGAGAGAAGAGTAACTGAGCCAAAATTTGGTGCCACAGGAGTGGGGTCATTGCTGTGACTAACCTGACAATGTGGATTATAAATTGTGGGAGCTGCTTATGGGAAGAAAGAGGAAATGTTTGGAAATATTGCCTATTTGCAAAGAGCTGGAACAGTTTCGGCTGTTCTAGTTGGGAGATTCTTGTCAGAGCTCAGAAGAGTAGAAGTCTGATAGAAAGCCTTTCTATAAAGGCCAGGGTGGTAGGGTTCTGCTGGGAAGGACTACATTGGTTGTTGGACTCCAACTGATTTATGCTATGGCTTGGCCAAAAGACTGTCTGAATTTTGCTCATGTCCCAAAACTTTGTCTGAGAGTGAGTTTAAGCATGGCGGACTGATTACTCATTCAAAAGATATTTCGAATCAGCCAAATGTTGGGACAGTGGCATTGTTATTGCTGGGGGCTTTTAGCAAGATTTATGTTGAGAATGAAGAGCAAAGAGTACAGCAGGATGATTCAAAATGTTGTGAGTTTGGCCAGAAATGATGGAAAGGATGGCCTGGGGGCATCACAGGAGGTGGCAGTTCTCCACCCTTTGCAGCCTCAGAACTACAAAGGTCAGGGACTTTGCCTTGAGGGGAAAGACACAGAGCCCTATGTTCCAGAGTGGTAGCAGCGGCCACATCAGGTTCCAGAATGGTGCCAGCATGGAGAATTTATTCGGTGGAATCAGGGTCAGAGTGTTCAATCATCTGGGCACTGTACCCCTCCAGGCAAGAGAGAGGAAGTCCTGGCTACTGCTCCAGCTGGCAGCAGACCTTGGCATCATCCTCATTGCGATGGTTTTAGGTGCATTCAGAATGCAGAAGTTATAAGATTAAGAAGGCTTCCACCTCGATTTCACAAGAAGGCCTAAGAGTCCAGAAAGTATGCTCCTGAGAGGGCAGTGTGTGCAGCTGTGAGTGAGAAGACTATTCCATGGAAAACCCAGAAGTTTGGAAAAGTCAGGAATGTGGATAATCTATGGGAAACTGCAAGGAGGGAGCAAAGCCAGCCTAAGAGAAAAGCCAAGGGAGCTACCAACAGGAGTGCTATAGGGATCACAGATTGCTTCAGATGTCCCATACTGAACTACAAGATTTAATGTTTGCCCTGTTGGACTTTGGACTTGTTTTGGTCCCAATGGTTTGTGTCCTCCTTTGTGTACCTTTTGGAATGGCAGTATTTAACTTGTGCCTTTGAATGTTGTAAGTATTTAAGTTTTGTATAGGGGCTCACAGTTGGGAGCTTACCTTGGATCTTGGAGGAGACTTACTACTTCGACTTTTTAGCATTGCTGAAACTGTAAGAACTTGGCAACTTTTTAGAGGATGTCTGTTGCATAAAGGGATATACATGAGTCTTTGGAGGCCCAGGAGCAGAATGTTATGGCTTGTGTATAGTTGTCCTCCCAAAGCCTTGGGGAGGTTTCTGGAGTTTGTGATTGATTATTGTGGGTGTGGACGCTGCACATGCCCTGAGGCAGGTAATTTGCATTTCAATGTAAACAAGGGAGAGAGGTTAGCTGCTTGAGCTGCTGCCTGTCTTCTCTTGTGCTCTTGCTCTTTACCTCCACCATGAAAAGTTGCTTTCTGCCATGTGCTAGGCTGTCTTGGAGTGATCCGAGTATGCATGAAAACCTCCAGTATCTGTGAAGTGAATAGACCTTTCTTTCCTTCAATTTGAATGTCAGGTATTTGTCCCAGCAATGAAAGAAGATTAACTAAAATAAAGGTGAATAGCTAGATTGAATGGCATGTCCTGTCCTAGTTTTTTAGAAGTCTCCACATTGTTTTCCATAGTTATTTTTACCAGTTTACATTCCCAGGAGCAGTGGATAAGGGCTCCTCATCCTGCAGCCTCTCCAAAATTTATTATTAGTTTATTTCTTTATGATAGCCATTCTTTCTAGTGTGAAATGATATCTCAATATTGTTTTATTCTACATTTCTCAAATAGCCAGTAATGTGGAGCATATTTTTATGTAATTATTAGCCTCTTGTATTTCTTCCTCTGAGAATTGTGTATTCACTTCAGATGCCCATTTTTGACAAGGTCTTTAAATTTGGGGACCATAACTTTTTGGTTCTTTTTATATTCTAGATAGAAGACCTTTGTCTGTGTGATTATTTGTTAAAAATTTTTCTAAATTTGTGGGGTTTTTGTTTTACACAGTTAGTGATTTCTTTTAATGTGCAGAAACTTTTCAATAAGAGCAGGTCCTAGTTGTTGACTCTTAATTATTTCCAGACTCAAGTCTTCAAGATTTCCACATACCTTCTCTTCAGTGAGATTTATTGTTTCTGTTTTAATGTATTGATCTTTAATCCATTCTGACTTTAGTTTAGTGCAGGTTTATAGACACTGGTCTAGTTTTAGTTTTTAGCATATAGACAGCCATTTTTTTCCCTCACCATTTAATAAAGAAGCTATCTTTTTTAGTTAACATGTTTGGTCCCTTTCTCAAAGATAAGATAGCTGAGTGTGTTTGAGTTTGTATCTGTATCTTCTAATCTTTTCCATTGGTCTCTTTCTTTTTTGCCAATACCATGCTGATTTTATCATGGTAGCTTTTTAGTATAATTAGCCAGTATGTAATGGCCATGTTTTTTTTCACTTAATCATTCTTAGTTTGATATTCAGATTACCTGCAAATGAAGTTGCTACCCCTGCTTTTTTCTGAGGTCTTAGAGTGTGTACAATTGATTTTCATCCTTTACCTTTCAGCCTATGTATTAATTTATATACGTTAAATGTTTCATATATACAGCATATTGTTGTATTTTATTTCTTAATCCACTCTGCCAATTATTTCTTTTAATTGGTGAATTGAGTCCATTTAAGTTAATGGTTAAAATGGAGATGTACTACCTTATGTTTGTCATGTTATTTTCCTGCTGTTGGTTACCTACTTTTCCACTGTGTTTAATTGCTTGCCCTATTTGGTGGGTTCTTTCCATTTTCACTCTTAAAGTTGTGGTCATTTTGATCTCTTTCTAAATATCTTCTATAATTCGTTGTGGGGTTGGCTTTATCATCATGAATTTGTTTAGTTCTGTGTTGTGGAAGTATTTCACTTCATCATTAAATTTGAAAGAGTTTTGCAGAGTATATTAGTGTGGGTTGGAATATGTT
>PVKA01050510.1:0-12684 GCA_004027165.1 Ctenomys sociabilis | reverse complement strand
GTGTTGTGTGTGTGTGCACGCGCGCAGCCTTCACTGGGGACTGACACTACGGCCCTCACTGTTTCCACTTTTGATTAAAATTTGAGTTGCTATGCACATTCCAGTATACATTTTCTTTTTTGAATACAAGAAACGGCTGAGTCTCCAAATTGATCGAAGCAGCCTTGCCCCTCCACCGACAGCAGAGCGCCGGCCACGCTGTCACCTCCCTGCTGCTTCGGACCCCTTTCCCCGCTCGCGCGGCGTCCAGCAACCCCGCATGCCCCTGCGCTGGGCTCGGAAGGGAGGGCCCAGCCTCTTGCCGACCACGGGGTTGCTCAGCTTTTCGTCGCCAACTTGTAGGGATTTCGCATTGGCAGTTACAGAGACGCACTCACAGACATGAGATGACCCGTGCGCGGCCGGGGCCCTCTAGCGGCCGCCTCCCAGCCCTTAGGGAGGCGGAGGTGGGGGCTTCGCTGCCCCCCTCCAGGGGCGGAGGGGCGGAGGGGCGGGGAGGAGCTGGGCCTTGGCCGCAGAGGTAGGGGAGGAAACCCGAAGACGCTAGGGCCTGCAGGCTGCGCCAGTTGTCCGTCGCTTCTTCTTCTTTTTTTTTTTTTTTCTTTGTTGGTAGGCGTTTATTTATTTATTTGTATTTTAACTTGAAGAGTGAAAAATAAAAGCAAAAACAGAGAGAAAAATGACATAAACAGGGTAACATACAATGATACATATGTTACAGACTTTCAAAACATAGATGGCTAATTTTTTTTAAATAAAAAAATCTAACACAGATCAACAGTCCACAATATAAGTGGGTTATTCACAGAAGTTGTTGACGTAAGCCATTCACATCTCACTATATTAATATAACTTTACTTCATATACCTCCATTTTTATACTTTTCAGCTGGATGGCTAACACCAAGTTAAAGCAAGACCCATATAACAAAAAAATGTAACTTTTGTATCAGATAAGGTCAGTCAGGTACCCTCAGGGTTTATCCTGTAACCCTGTACCACACTTTGTAGAACCCTTGTCAGTGTCAGCCTTGTAGATGAGTCACAGCCATTGCTTGACCAATTTGCTCTCTGTGGAAGCCTGAGAGAAAGTTCTCTCTCCATGTGACTCTCCTTAGGCACAGTACACATCATCGATCGCATTCCTCTGTGGCCCCATAATCTCCTTGATCAAAAAATTTGGGGCACTACTGAGTTACATGATGTTACAGTACAGGTTCTCCTATGTCTTGAGTCTTCACTGACCTTGAAAGGCTAGGGCCAAAATGTTGGCTGTCCTTGCAGACTTTCTTTTTCTACAACTTTTGATCTACAAACCCTCCAGAAGAGAAGTTTATTATTATCCTGCAACATATGCAGTTCAGTTTACCTACACTATTAGTCTAAATATCAGACATCCTAGGCATAACATGGAACATGCATTTTCCATCAAATATTGAGATACTAAACTCTAAGTCCATTCAGAATATGAAGAAGTAAGAAAAAAAATTTAAAAAAACAGAAATGAACACTTACATATATTTACATAGATATTTAGAAATCCATCCATGTACAGCATAGTAGCATTGCAGCAGGACTGTCTTGTGATACTTTTTTGTCTTATTTTTCATTTATTACCCTTTAGAAAAAGACAGTATAGTAATAGCTGGTATGTCATGACAAGAAGTACATATTTAGAAGACCAGAATGGCAGGCATTTGGAGTGTGACCCTTCTATTACACTTTGTTAAATTCAGTGCAGTTGCTCGGTTCACAGGTGTCAGCATATATAGTTAGTCAGAATGAGAATCCTACCACTTAACTGCTAGTTTCAAAAATCTCCTGATGTTTCTCAGGATCATTGTCTTACCCATCTAGTGTGCATAAGTGAATGGTCTTGCCTCTGTCATGTTTCTCAGCGTTTCTCCTTGCTCTCTCCTGACTGTCCAATCCTCAAGTTCTCGCTTTCCTTCTAATTGTGTTACACATTTCTATTTGCAATTTCTCTTTTGAGTTATACTAGAGAGACTATACGATATCTGCACATGTAGCTCTGTTTTATTTTGCTTATAAGTATGTCTTCAAATGGCATCCACTTTAATATGAAGGCTTCAAGTTTATCATTCTTTACAGCTGAATAATAGTCCATTGTATAAAAATAGCACATCTTTTACAACCATTCCTCATGTGACGGGCATCTTAGTTGTTTCCAAGATTTTGCTATCACACATTGCGCTGCTATAAACATAGGTACACATATATCCCTATGATATAATGTTTTCAGTTCCTCTGGGAAAATTCCCGGTAGGGGTATAGCTGGCTTGAATGGGATTTCCAGTCCTAGTTTCTTAAGGAGTCTCCACACTGATTTCCATAATGATTGCACCAGTCTACATTCCCACCAGCAGTGGAGAAGTGTTCCCTTTTCCCCACAGCCTCTCCAACATTTGTTGCTGATTGATTTGTTTATGATAGCTATTCTTTCTGGGGTGAATGGTATCTCAGTGCTGTTTTAATTTGCATTTCATGGATGACTAGTGATGTGGAGCATTTTTTTCATATAATTATTTGCTTCTTTAATTTAGTCCTCTGAGAAGTGTGTGTTCATCTCGGATGCCCATTTCTGGACTGGGTCTTTAAATTTAGGGACCATGATTTTTTTAGTTCTTTATAAATTCTAGAGAGCAGACCCTTGTCTGAGTGCTTATGAGTTGGGATTTTTTCAAAATTTGTGGGTTGTCTTTGCACTTTGCTAATAATTTCTTTTGACGTGCAAAAACTTCTCAATAACAAGTGGTCCCAGTTGTTAATTCTTTCAAGTGTTTCCCATGTGAATACATGTTTGTTCATGAATTCTTTGCCTATCCCTCTGTCTTTAAGAGTTTCTCCTACTTTCTCTTCCAGGAGATTTAATGTTAAGATCTTTAATCCAGCCGGGCATGGTGGCACATGCCTATAATCCCAGCACTCGGGAGGCTGAGACAGGAGGATTGTTGTGAGTTCGAGACCAGCCTGAGCTACAAAGTGAGCTCGAGGCCAGCCTGAACAGCATAGTGAGACCCTGTCTCAAAAAGACAAAAAAAAAAAAAAAAAAAAAAAAAAGATCTTTAATCCATTTTGACTTTAGCTTAGTGAATCATGATAGGCCCGGGCCAAGTTTTAGTTTTCAACATATGCCAAGCCAATTTTTCCAGCACAATTTGTTAAAGAGGCTATCTTTCTTCCAGTTAGAGTGTTTGGCCCCTTTGTCGAAGATTAAGTGGTTGAGTTTGTTTGTAGAGCCCTCTGCATCTTCTAGTCTATTCCATTGGTCCTCTGGTCTGTTTTGTTGCCAATGCCATGTTGATTTTATCACAGTAGCTTTGTACTATAATTTCAAGTCAGAAATTATAATGCCTCCTGACTTGTGTTTGTTGTCCAGGATTGCCTTTGCTATTTTAGGTCTTTTCTGGTTCCAAATATGTTTTAGGAACGATTTATCCAGGTTTGTGAGGTACTTTGTTGGTAGTTTGATAGGGATTGCATTGAATCTGTACAACAATTTTGGGAGTATGGCCATCTTCAAGATGTTGATTCTTGCTACCCAGGAGCAGGGTATATCTTTCCTTTTTCTGAAATCCTCTATGATCTCTTTTTTCAGAGAACTATAATTTTCCATGAAACGATCTTTAACTTCTTTAGTTAGATGAATTCCAAGATATTTCATTTTCCTCAGTGCTATTGTAAAAGGTATTGTTTCTATAGTTTCCCCCTCAGTGTGTTTGTTATCTGTATAGAGAAATGCTATTGACTTTTGAGTATTGATTTTATATCTTGCTAGGCTACTGATTATGTGTATCAATTCTAGTAGGTTCTTGGTGGATTTTTTGGGGTCTTCCAAGTAAGGTATCATGTCATCTGCAAATAGTGATAATGTAACTTCTTCTTTACCTATTCTTATTCCTTTTGTTTCTCCATCTTGTCTTATGGCTGTAGCAAATGATTCCAAAACTATATTGAGTAGGAATGGTGATAGAGGACATCCTTGTCTGGTACCAGAACTAAAAGTAAAAAATGTCAGGTTTCCCCCATTTAAAATTATATTAACTGTTGGGTTGTCACAGATGGCTTTTATCAAATTGAAGAAGAGGTCTTCTATTCCAATTTTTTGAAGAATTTTGAACATGAATGAGTGTTGGACTTTGTCAAAAAACCTTTTCTGCATCAATTGAGAGGATCATATGGTTTTTAGTTTTCACTCTGTTGATATAATGTATTACATTTATAGATTTGCAAATATTGAACCATCCTTGCATCCCTGGGATGAATCCTACCTGTTCATGGTGCATGATCTTCTTAATGATTTGCTGTATTCTGTTTGCTAGGATTTTATTGAGGATTTTTGCATCTATGTTCATGAGAGAGATTGGCCTGTAGTTCTCTTTTTTAGTTGTGTCTTTCCCTGGTTTTGGTATCAGTATAATACTTGTCTCCAGGAATGATTTTGGGAAAACTATTTCCTTTTCAATTTCATTGAAGAGTCTGTGGAATGTAGGGATTATATCTTGTAGAATTCAACTGTGAATCCATCAGGACCTGGACTTTTTTTGTCAGCAAGCTTTTTATTACATTTCGTATTTTGTTAGTTGTTATTGGTTTATTGAGAATTGTTATATCTTCTTGATTCAATTTTGGTAATTCGTACCTTTCAAGGAATCTGTCCATTTCTTCTGTGTCTTCTATTCTGTGAGCGTAAAGATTCTCAAAGTAGCCATTGATAATCTTCTGAATTTCCACTGGATCTGTGGTGATTTCACCCTTTTGATTCCTTATTGCTTGTACTTGAATTTTTTCTTTCCTCTTTTTGACAAGGTTAGCTTGTCAATTTTATTTAGTCTTTCAAAGAATCAGCTTCTTGATTCATTGATTCTTTGAACTGTTTTCTTTGTCTCAATTGAATTAATTTCTGCTCTAATCTTTATGATTTCTTCTCGTCCTTGGGCTCTGGGTTTGGTTTGCTGTTCCTTTTCTAGATGTTGGAGGTGCAACATTAGGGTGTTTGTTTGTTCCTGTTCTGTTTTCCTAATGTGTGAGTTCATAGCTATGAACTTCCCTGAGAGAACTGCTTTCATCACATCCAATAAATTCTGATAAGCTGTGGTTGAATTTTCATTTAATTGTAGATATAGTTGAATTTCTTGTTTAATTTCATCTGCAACCCATTGATTGCTGAGTAGGGTGTTGTTTAAATTCCATGTATTTAGGGGCTTTTTCTGGTTGCTTTTGTTGTTTATTTCCAGTTTCATTGCACTGTGGCCAGATAATATGCATGGGATAATTTCTGTTTTCTTCCATGTACTTAAGCATGACCTATGAACCAGTATGTGGTCTAGTTTAGAGAATGACCCATGTGCTGAAAAAAGTGTGTATTCAGCTGTGGTTGGGTGGAACACTCTGTATATCCACCAAGTCCATTTGCTCCAGGCTCTGGTTCAGTTCTACTACTTCTTTGCTTATCTTTTGTCTACTTGACCTGTCTTTGTGGGATAAGGGGTATTTAGGTCTCCTGTTAAGATTGTGGTGTTGGATATTAGCTTTATCATGTCCATTAAGATTTGTTTTACATAGTTGGATGCTCCCATGTTTGGTGCATACATATTTATGAGTGTTACCTCTTCCTGTTGAATTCTTTCCCTAACTAGTATATAGTGGCCTTCTTTATTTCATTTGATCATTCTTGGTTTGAAGTTGAGACTGTTTGAGAACAAGATTGTTACCCCTGCATTTTTCTGTGGTGCTGGGGCATGCAGTATTGTTTTCCATCCTTTGACTTTAAGCCTATGAATGTCCTTTTGAGTTAAGTGTGTTTCTTGTATACACCATATTGTTGGGTTTTGTTTCCTAATGTACTGTGCCAGTCTATTTCTCTTAACTGGTAAGTTGAGTCCATTTACATTGATGATTATAACTGAAATGTGTTGACTTATAATTGTCATGTGATTTACTTGCTGTTGTTTACTCCTTTTTGTCCTGTGTTTAATTGTTTGCCCTATTTAGTGGGTTCCTTCTGTTCTTATGTGTGGAGTTCTGGTAATTATGGTCTCTCTCTAGAACATCTTTCAGCAGCCTGTGAAGGGATGGCTTTGTCATCATGAAATTCTTTAGTTGTTCTTTGTCATGGAAGTATCTCACTTCTCCATCAAGTTTGAAAGAGAGTTTTGCAGGGTATAGTAGTCTGGGCTGGAGTTTGTTTTCATAGAGGACTTGAAGTACTCTGCTCCATGCTCTCCTTGCCTTCATGGTTTGTGAAGAGAAGTTGGTTGTAATTCTGATGGGTTTTCCTTTCAATGTGATCTGCTTCTTTTCTCTAGCAGCTTTCACTATAGTATTCTTGTGTTGAATTTCTGAGATCCTGACTATTATATGTCTCGGTTTGTTTTTACTTGGGTTGAAGTTATTTGGCACTCTGTATGCTTCAGTTACCTGAATGTTAGATGGTTTCCTCATATTTGGGAAGCTTTCTGCAATTACTTCTGCCCATATTCTTTTATATCATTTGTGCTGACTCCTTCTTTCTCACTGATGCCTGTTAGTCTCACATTGTTGATCTTGGCATCATCTTGCATGTGATGGATTATGTTTTCCAGCATCCTGGTTGTTTTTAAGAGATCTTTTCTTACCTTTTCACTAGCTGCACCAGCATCTTCAAGATCTGAGACTCTGTCTTTGCTTTCACCCAAACAGTTTTGTAGACTCGTGATTGAGATTTTAAGTTCTTCTGTATCTCTTTGACTCTGCTTCATTCGATCTATTTCTTTCCTGTATTGCTCATTCAAGGAATCCATCATATTTCTAATCTCCCCTATTTTTTTTTGTCAATTTCTTCATTAGAGGTAGCTATTAATTCTTTTACTGCAGAGTTTTTTCCTAATTGGGTGTCCTCCATATATTTCTGGAATTGATTCTCTATTTCAGATGCTATGATTTCAAATATTTCTTTTTTTATTGCAGAAATTATTTCTGCTCTGAGTTTCTCTTTTCTGCTGTTGCTTCTTTGCCTGCGATGCTGTTAACTCATATGTTTCAGCTGGAGTAGTGTTCTCTGTGCTTGTTCTGGGTGGGCATTGGGTTTCCCCCATATGTTTCTGGATTTGATTCATTACTTTTGATGCTATGTATTCAACATATCTTTTTTTCTTTCAGATGTTAATTCTGGTCTGAATCCTCTATACCTTTCTGCTGTTGTTTCCTTGCTTCCACCTCTGTTAATTCATTCATTTAGCCGAGTTAGTGACCTCTGCACTTATCATTGGTGGGCTCAAGGCCTGACACTGCATTTGGTTCCTTGTTTTTATCATGACTTATAGCTCTGTCCTCCGATTTTCAGTGTAGAGTTTTGGTGCAGCTCTAACCTTAGCACCTTATGAAATTCAGATACTGTTACACCAAGTTCTAGTTCATGTGATTTTGCCTGGCTTGGGTCTGGCCGCCGTGCTCACCTCCTTCCTGTTGCTGTCCTTGGAGGTGAGCCTGTTGTGCCCTTTTGACAAGGTGCTCTGCTTCTGGATTAGCTGCGTGGTTTTGAAGTCCTCAGTGCAAGGACTTCAGCTGCAGAGTTTCTCCCCAGGCCTGTATGTCAGGCCTGGGCTGGGTGTGGAGGGGTATGGGGGGTGCATAAGAGCACAGCAGCTCTCACACACTCTCTGGGCCTGGGCTTTGGAGGGTCTGCAGGGCTCCCAAAAGGGTGGTGGATGATCTCACAGGGCAGGCTGAGCTGGGTCTGGGGTGGCAGGGCAGGACTGGAGAATGCTGGGAAAGGTCTCTCTGGTGTGGCGGAGCTGGAGTTCTTGATATTTTTATTTTATGAAAAAATGAAACATTTTCACAACCAAATAATGAAAGAATGACTATAGTTATTTTATTACACTGTGTATCGTTATCTTCAAACTATTTTCTGACTACAAGATCTAAACCATAAAGATAGACAAAAAGAGAGACAGACAGACAGACAGACAGACAGACAGACAGACAGACATAACACAAAGTTTTACCATGTGCCAAGCCCTGGGGAGAAAACCTTATAACTCACTGATCACTCTGGACTATTAAGCAAACAAGTGAATAAGCGTGGCTTGCCCTAAAGACTACCCTGGATATCTTGTGAAGGTAACAGAAATCATCCGGAAAGAGGGCGAAATGGCCTCCAGCAGTAGAAGAGGCCTTTCTGGGTCCCAGACCATAGCTAGAGCCCCGTGTTCCCTGGTCCGGGGCTGTGACCCTTTTCCGCCACCAGGTGGCAGCAGTGGCCCTCGGGGCTTTCTCATCCAGGCCTGGGCTTGGGCCTGGGGTCCGGGATTGCAGCGGTGACGCCCGCCCCATTTATGAAGTCTCACTGGAAGCCTCAGTCAAGACTGCCTGATAGTTCAGCGGTCTAAAGTACCTCATGAGACAGTCCTACCGGGACTGTGGTTTGATCCCCAGTACTGCATGCTGTGCCAGCCTCGCCCCCAGGGTGGCCTGAGCCAGCCACAAAATAAGCTGCTTTTAAAAATAAAAAGGACAGCAAGACGCGCTGCATCTAACCCTAGCAGTGCGCTTGAAAGGGTTAGGATGGCAGAGTTCGTACTGCTTTCCACCGCTTTTTCTGTTTTTGTTTTTAATGTTCCATCTCCACCCTTTCTTTACCCCAGCCCAAGGTCATACTCACACCTCGTCTTCATGCCACCCCGGAAGCGTCCACCAGAAAAAAACAGAAATGATACATTTAAAGCAAAATAGGTTCAAGCGCCTGCCTGGGAAGTGCAGGGTCCTGAGTTCAATCTCGGGTACCACAAAAAATAAATAAAGCAAAGTAAGTTAATAAGAGTCATGTTTCACGGTGCTACTTCTCCAACACACAGACACCCCATTCCTAAACCCACCGCCAGGGGGCGAAGTGGGTTTCGTCCAGGCTCTGCCAAGCGACACTAGAAGAGGTACCTTCCTCACTCCAGGTGCTCCTCTGTGCAGGGAAAAATGACGAAACAGCGAAACTAGACCACAAGTAAGCGGTGAGAGCTCATGTTGACACATGCCTGCAATCCCAGCACTCCGGAGGCTAGGCAGGAGGACCCTTGGTATTTTTAGGCCATCCTGGGCTACAAAGTGAACTCAAAGCTCACCCAGAGCTGCACAATGAGATCCTGTCTCAAAAAATTGTTGATGGCTCACATCTGCTGCACCCTAGGAGTGCGAGGGGCTGAGTCCCCCGAATCTGTGTGCTCACAGCAAGAGCTGAGAGAGAGTCTCAGGCAGGTTCGCAGGATCTGTCAAACAAGAAATCAGAGGAAACATGCTCCAGGTGCTTTCTTTTTGTTTTTGTTTTTTTGTTTTGTTTTGTTTTTGTTTTTTTGGCAGAACTGGGGATTGAACTCAGGTCCTTGCATTTGCCAGGGAAGCGTTTATTCCACTGAGGCATCTCTCCGGCCCCTACATTTTTATCCTTGAAATGGCCACCACAGGGGCTGGGGAGATAGCTCAATGGAATAAACACAAGGGCCTGAGTTCAATCCCTCATTCCACGGGAAAAAAGAAAAGAAAGAAAGAAAAAGAAAAAGAAATGGCTACCACAGTTCCTGATAGGACTTCCTCAAACTTCTTTTCCTCAAATTTCTTTTTTTTTTTCCTTTTTTTCCCCACAGAGCTGGGAATTTAATTCAGGCCCTTGCGCTTGCCAGGTAAGCACTTACTCCACTGAGCCATCTCTACAGCCCTTCAAATTTCTTAAAACTATTTTTTTCTTCTAATTTCTATCAGTAACCAACTATGACAATTGTTTATACAACGGTAGTAAGAATCCACTTAAACCAGTGGTACAGTCATTTAAAAATTGCAGTGATCAAACTGATATGTGAGGCTGGTGTCATGGCCCATGCCTGCAATCTCAGCACTTGGGAGGCTGAGGCAGGAGGATACATACATGACGAGACCTCTGTGTTCCCTCTTCTGTGGTGGCTGCCTGACACTGTAAAGCGTGTTTCTCTTCCTCTTACTTGGCCCAAATTCACTCTGAGAGCTTGTTTGTTTTCCTGTCTTTTGTTTGTTTTTTTAAACATAGTCTAACTATATAGTCTAGGCTGGCCTTGAACACCCTATGTAGCCCAGGTTGGCCTCAAACTCACTGCAGTCTTCCTGCCTCAGCCTCCCAAATGCTGGGCTTTCCCTTTTATTTGCAGAACTGGGGATTGAACTCAGGTTCTTGCGCTTGCCAGGGAAGCACTTATTCCACTGAGCCATCTCCCTGGCCCCTGGGTTTTCCTATCTTGAATCAAACTCTATTGCCATTTTTTTTAAACATGATATACAGCTAGGCATAGTGTGACATACCTGTGACCCCAGCACTTGGCAGGCTATGGCAGAATTGTCTCAAGTTTAAGTCTAACCTGTACTATACAGGCCTGAATTACAGAGTGAGTCCCTGTCTCAAAAATAATTAATGTAAAATGGTGCATCCAGGAGAACTTAGTTTGTGTTAGTACTTTGAACCTAAGGGTATATTTACATCGGATGGCATGCACTTGTAAATGTTGAAATTGATAGTGTCAAAGCCTAGGATTGAGGTTTTTGATAACAGCATTCAAGTTTTAAAGTTCCGCTTTTTGTGCTATTCAAATTTATGGAATTAGTTTCCCTTGTGACTTTCAAGGTTTAGGGGTCAGAGCATATAAAAGCTAGCAGGACAAAATAATCCTAGCCCTTTGGTCTCTTAATGAATCAGAACCAGTGTGGTGGTGCACACTGCAATCCCAGCATTCTAGAGGCTGAGGCAGGAAGATCACAAGTTTGAGCCCCACCTGAGCAATATAATCCTTAGCAACTCTGTCTCAAAATAAAAATTTAAAAGGGGCTGGGCATGTAGCTCATGGCACAGACCGTGGACTCTGTCCTCCGCCCGTCCCGGTCCTGCCACAGCCAGAACATGCAGCATAGCTGCTGCAGACCACCGGCCGAGCCCTTCAGCGAGGCCGCACCTGCCACGCACAAACAGCAGTTAAGATGATGGCTTCGCTCTGCCTTTCGGTCACTTAAGTTTTAAAAGCTGGGATGTTGGCATGGTGTCTCACCCTAGTCCACGCTCTACAGGTGCTGTGTGAACAGCTGCTACACTCTTGTTCAGAATCCTGACCAAGAAAAGTGCTCTCCGTGCTGAGCACCAAGGGGCCATTTGCTTCCAACTTTTTTAATTTGTGATTTCAAAATAAAGATGGAGCTCTCCTGGGAGAACAGTTACCCTGACTGTCCGGGATGCCACTGAGAGAACACGTCACCTGCCAATAACAGAAACTGCTAGATGTGAAGACTGATCTGGAGCACTCCTGCTGGTTCCCAGCCTACAGCACAGTCCAGAAGTAATGTGTAAGGGACAGGACAGGGCGGAGCCTGGGAAGCCCAGAAGCGGGGGAGAGTCCCTCCCCCAGGTCCCCTTTCCCCAGGGACCTCAGGAAGTGGGGGCTCCAGCTTTTGGCCAGCCCAGTAGGGAACTTAGGGACATAGTACAGCAGAGCACCATGCTGGGAGGGAACAGCCTCACTGCCCAGGGGCCTGGGCTTCCGACCCTGCTGTGTCATGCATCATAGACCACTGCTGAGGAAGAAGCATGACCAGCATCTCTCCCAGAAAAAAACCAGTACTGGCTCGTAGTGCAGTCCAAGGGGTTCAGCTCATGCTGGGCTCGGTTTCCCTTATTGCTCCTGACCATGGACTCCCGCCAGTCTGTTGCTCCTCACCTCCACTGTCTGAGGCTGTCCTCCTGTTGTGTGCCTGTCACCAAGCTCAAGCGCCCTGGTCTCCAGGGCCAGGCGCCCAGCTTGCTGGCCTCTCCTCCTGTGGGTGGCTTTAACCCGCACCTCCCTGTTAACTGAAGGAGTGATCCACCCAGTCTGCATCATGCCCCTGTCCTCACCCTGGCCACAGCTCCACGCTTCTGTGGCCCTCTGCCTTCCACACAGACCTCTGTGCAGCCCACTTGGGGAGCAGGGGCCACTCCGGCAGCTCAGGTCACCAGTAGCTGTGGCCAAATGGTGATTCAGCTGGTCGGGTGGACTGTCACAGTGTGGCACGGGTAGAAACTCTGCGACAGGGAGAGGGAAACGGATGAAGCAGAGCCCAGGCAGGCGACCCAGTGGCCTGGGCGAGGCGAGCTGCTCAGATGTTCTGAACTACTCAGAGGCCCCCAAGGCTCCATGCACCCTAGTGGGACTGTACAGCGGGTCACGGGCGTAGCCCAGGAAGAGCACCTCTCCCTCCCCACCTCCGCTTCTCTGAGGGGAGCAGCTTCTCCTCTGCCCCAGTGCCCTCCTCGGATCCACCAGCCCATGGACGGAAACCTCCCCCAACCGTGAGCCAAGGTGACGCCCTCCCCCTCCTCCAGAGCTGTGGCTGTTGAATATTTTGTCCCAATGGTGAGGGAGGTAACCCAGACACACACAAGGCCCCTCCAGGAAGGCCCTTAAAGCTCGGTCCCTGTGCAGCCTGGAAAGGCCCTTCCCTGGCCGGCACCATTCAGAAGTCCTGCTCCTCCTGCAAACTGGATTGCAAGGCCCAACTGCGTGAGAAAACCCACAGAAAACTGGATCTGAAACCCAATTCGCCCGTGCTGACAGGAAGCAGGTGAAGTTCGAGCAGGCGGGGCAGGGGCACAGCTCCCCAGGATGGAAGAGAACGGGATGACCCAAAACAGCGCCACCAC